>LBNU01012815.1:4315-16383 GCA_014162995.1 Artemisia annua | reverse complement strand
ATTTGGTTAAACTTAATGCATAAGCCACTGTTTATAATCCCTATGGTATGGGCGCTTTACGCGTCGCTGTAGGAGGAGATAAGAGCTTATAGAGTTGGGGAAGATTGTACACGCCCCCACGAATGTTAATAAAAGACTAAACCCGGCATCCACGCAATTGTAGCAAACCTATCAATAAATAAAAGATAACTAGGGAGTAAAGAAACCTAAGTAAACACGTTTGTCTCCATATTAGAAGTCTCTCAGTTTATGTTCTTTTCATTTTATTTTATTCATTAGTAGTTATTTGGGTTAGTTGACTAGCAACTAATTCCGCCCACTCTTCCAATACCCGAGATTTTTACTTGCTTTCCTTAAAACCTAAAAATACAAAGAGAATCATCCCTCACCTCTTGACCTAGTTCAGATCATTTTCAAACCTAACGAACACTATTCCCCGAGAGAACGATCAATCCCCCGGTACTTGCCACTACACTGTACTACATCGGTAAGGTACACTGCCTGGTGGGGATTGCAAGCTTCTCAAGATCCCTTAAGAGGTAAAACCTTTTGCGTAGGCGCAATCCATGCATCATTGAAAATAAATGATAAAAGGAGAATTTTTAGTTTACTGTAAGAGAATTTTTATCTAATATATAGTCCTTTTTCTATAGTTTTCAATTATTTTTTATTTATATATTTTCTTTTTGAACAGCAAGTTAGTACAATACTATCGGTTAGCGAGCCAGAGAGTCGACGCTTTTGAGTGGGGAGAGCCGAACACAGATTCTTACCTAGAAGGAAAACCAGTGAGGCTCGAACTTAAAACCTCACGGAAACAACCTTCCCCAAAGCTCCTTAGGAGACCTCAGGTGACCAACTGAGCTAGCCTAGTTGGTTTATAGTTTTCACTTATTAGTTTTGAATAAGGCGGGCAATGAGGCGTGTTGGGCGAGTTCAGGCAACAGTTTAAACGGGCTCGGGTCCAATGGACACGGATCAAATGGGTAGTTTTAAAATTGGGTCAAACTTGTGCAGGTCAAACAATCTCGAGTCAAACGGGCAAAAAAGACACTAAATAACTAAAATTTTCTACAAGCAAAAAGTTTCCTTGGAGCAAAACACCACATTATTAATTAAATAACTAGTTAACGGATAAACAAACTTCAAAGTAAAAATATCACAAAATAAATAAGTAAATTTAAACATCGAATATTGAATGGTATAATTCCTTGATTGATTTATGCCATAAACATGTTACATATATATAGGTTACAAGAGATGGTTCTAGAATAGCTACAAATGGGCTAGGCCCAAATACAAATGAAAGCCTATAACATACAATCGACTAATACTCCCCCGCAGTTGGAGCGGGAGGAAGACGGACACTCAAACTGGATCTGAAATCTTCAAATAATGTTGAAGGTAGACCCTTGGTGAAGATATCTGCGTACTGATAGCGGGAGGGCACATGGAGAACTCGAACCTGACCAGCAGAAACCAAGTCGCGAACAAAATGTATGTTAATCTCAATGTGTTTGGTCTGTTGATGTTGAACTAGATTGGCAGACAGGTATATGGCACTAACATTGTCACAGTAGACAAGTGTTGCAGCGGACAATGGAGAGTGTAGCTTTCGGAGAAGGTTTCGAAGCCATGCAGTCTCAGCTACGACATTGGCAATGCCCCGGTATTCAGCCTCAGCACTTAAATGGATAGTCTGTTGGCGCTAAGAAGACCGAGACAGGAGATTGTCTCCCAAAAAGACACAGTAACTTGAAGTAGACCGCCTTCTTGAGGGGCAGCCTGCCCAATCTGCATCTGTATACCCAACAAGAGAGGTGTTAGTAGAAGAGTACAAGTGAAATCTAAAATCCAGAGTTCCTCGAACGTAGCGTAGGATACGCTTAAGGGCGCGAGATGAGGTTCACGAGGGTCATGCTTGTAGAGGCAAATCTGTTGTACTGCATAGGATATATCTGGTCTAGTAAATGTGAGATACTGAAGACCACCTGCAAGACTACGATATAAAGTGGGGTCCTGAACTGGAACACCTTCAGGACCCAGTTTGGAGTCCGTATCAACTGGTATTCTTGAAGGGTTACAGTTGGCCATGTGAGCACGCGCAAGAAGCTCAATAACGTACTTCTTCTGAGACAAAAATAGCCCTGTAGAGTGACGAGTAGCAGAAATACCAAGAAAATAATTAAGTGGCCCGAGGTCAGTCATGTCAAACTCACTGTGTAGAGAAGCAATGATTTGTTGCAGTAAGTCTAGAGAGGAAGCTGTAAGAATAATGTCATCCACATAGATAAGTAAATAAGCAACTTGAGATCCCTGACGAAGGATGAATAGGGAAGAGTCACAATGGCTGTGGTAAAATCCAACACGAGTAGCATATCCTGCAAATCGCTGAAACCAAGCACGGGTTGCCTGTTTCAGACCATATAAAGACTTCTGCAGAAGGCAGACATGGTGAGGGTACCGGGTGTCCACAAAGCCTGGTGGTTTGTGCATATATACAGTCTCAAATAAATCCCCATTAAGAAAAGCATTCTTAACGTCAAGCTGATGAATGGGCCACTTGTGAGAGACCGCGAGACTAAGGACTGTGCGGATGGTGGCTGGCTTGACCACTGGGCTAAAAGTCTCGTCACAGTCAATACCAAGTTGCTGATTACTACCATTGGCAACCAACGAGCCTTATAGCGACTCAAAGTTCCATCCGCATGAAATTTATGCTTAAACAGCCACATATATCATACCAAATTTATACCAGCGGGCCGTGGTACAAGAATCCAAGTACCATTTTTAACTAACGCATTATACTCATCATGCATAGCATTATTCCAATGGGGGGTTTTGGAGAGCAAGGAATGGAGATTTAGGTAGTGGTGAGATGGAAGTAGTGTGAAGGGAGAGACGCTCAATGGGTTTGACAATGCCTGATTGTGACCGAGTGACCATGCGGTGAGTACGGGGTGGTTCGGTGGGAGGTTGTTGGATTGGTGATGGTGGATTTGATGGTTCAGGTTGGGGGCTGTTGAGTTGTGGTGAATTGGTGGAAGTTGGACTAGTGGGTGTAGTGGGCTCAGTATGAGTTTGAGGATCAGTTTGTGGGGGTGGGGTTTGAGTGAGTACTGTAGTGTCTAAGAATGTGTAGGATGGTGGGGAATCGGGTGTCATTGAGCGGTAGGGGAATTGGGTTTCGTCAAAGGTGACGTGGCGGGAAAGTAAAATTTTGTTTGTTTCAAGGTCTAGGCATCGAAAGCCACGGTGGTGGGCGGGATAGCCCAAGAAGATGCATGGTGTTGCGCGTGGGGCAAGTTTGTGTGGTGAGTGAAGGTGAGGATAGCAAAGACAACCAAAGATTCGGAGGTTGGAGTAGTCGGGTGTTTTGTTAAAAAGTCATGTGTAGGGAATTTCGTTGTTGATGGCTGTAGAGGGTAAAAGGTTGATGAGATAAGCGGCCATATGAAGAGCCTCGACCCAAAACGTGGGGGGAAGGTGAGCTTGAAACAAGAGCGTACGAATGACATTGTTGATGGTTCTAATCATGCGTTTCGCTTTGCCATTTTGTTGAGAGGTTTTTGGGCAAGAGAATCTAAATTCTATACCGTGTTTGGCAAAAAGGTTATGTAAACGGTTATTATCGAATTCACCGCCATGGTCACATTGGAAACTTTTTATTTCGCATTTGAATTGGCTCTTAACATAATTGCGAAAATGCAGAAATTTATCAAGCATGTCAGATTTATTACGAAGTGGGTAAATCCATAAGTAATAAGAGAAATGATCAAGAAATAATACGTAATATTTGAAACCACTTTTACTAGTAATTGGAGATGTCCATAAATCGGAATGAATAATATAAAAACAATGTTTAACAATAGACTTGGAACTATGAAAAGGGAGCTTCACATGTTTGCCAAGTTGGCATGCATGACAAACATGAGAAGACTTTTCTTTATTACACGAAATAAATTGACGAGAAGTAAGAGACCGTAGCACTTCATCACCGGGATGACCAAGGCGTTGGTGCCACGTGGAGGAGCTTGTGGAGAGGAGAGCGGTAGGGATTGTTGACGGCTTGGTGATGGGATAGAGATCCCCGGAACTATCACATCGAAGGAGGATATGGCGAGTCCAGAAGTCCTTCACAAAAAAACCAAAGGCATCAAATTCAATTGTACAATTATTATCTCTTGTAAATTGACGGACGGAAATGAGATTTTTAATGATGTTAGGGGTTACAAGAACATTATGTAAATGAAGTGGGCGGTGCGAGGATGGAATAATGCTCTGTACGGTGTTGGTGACGGGAATAGAATTCCCGTCGCCAATGTGTACATATGGGAATAAGCGTGTGTTAAAAAGTGTACTTAAATTATTTGCATTTGAATNGCAAAAAGGTTATGTAAACGGTTATTATCGAATTCACCGCCATGGTCACATTGGAAACTTTTTATTTCGCATTTGAATTGGTTCTTAACATAATTACGAAAATGCAGAAATTTATCAAGCATGTCAGATTTATTACGAAGTGGGTAAATCCATAAGTAATGAGAGAAATGATCAAGAAATAATATGTAATATTTGAAACCACTTTTACTAGTAATTGGAGATGTCCATAAATCGGAATGAATAATATCAAAACAATGTAATAGACTTGGAACTATGAAAAGGGAGCTTCACATGTTTGCCAATTTGGCATGCGTGACAGACATGAGAAGACTTTTCTTTATTACACTAAATAAATTGACGAGAAGCAAGAGACCATAGCACTTCGTCACCGGGATGACCGAGGCGTTGGTGCCACGTGGAGGAGCTTGTGGAGAGGAAAGCGGTAGGGTTTGTTGACGGCTTGGTGACGGATAGAGATCCCCGGAACTATCACATCGAAGGAGGATATGGCGAGTCTAGAAGTCCTTCACAGAAAACCAAATGCATCAAATTCAATTGTACAATTATTATCTCTAGTAAATTGACGGACGAAAATGAGATTTTTAATGATGTTAGGGGTTACAAGAACATTATGTAAATGAAGTGGGCGATTAAGGGATGGAATAATGCTATGTCCGGTGTTGGTGACGGGAATAGAATTCCCGTCGCCAACATGTACAGATGAGAATAAGCGTGTGCTAAAAAGTGTACTTAAATTATTTGCATTGGAATTTAAATAGGAAGAAGCACCTGTATCCATATTCCACGTAGGATCTTGCAAGGTCATTGTGCTAAACGCGCTTGGTAACGTTGTCGCCTGAGATGGATAGTACCCCGGTGCAGGACCAAGAAGCCCGCTGTTCAGATTGGACTGTGGTGCAGCGTACAATGGCTGGACATAATGGGCTTGTGGGTAAGATTGGGCCTGATTATGGGCTTGCGTTGGGGGTAATGGGGCTGCATAAACAGTGGGTTGAGATGGGCTGATTTGGTGTAGTCGTGGGCTTGTAAAGGGTTGTGGGTTAGTGTAACTTGGGCCAAGGGAGTGACAAGCCTGGTACAGGCCTGGAGGTGTCCAGGGAACGGGATTGGGGTGGTATGAGTTCCAGGTTTGTGATCGGATAGTATTTCCTTTGGTTGCCAAGCCGGACCGATTTCTATGGTCATGTATAAACTTACATCGGTCCCCGAATTTACACGAACCTTTGTTAAAGTGATTACATATTTGCGGTAAAGGTTGGGTTTTAGTGTGGGTACCTTTCGTGTCCATTTTGGTTGCCATAAGGACTGTGGGGGACGAGCTACTGCTATCGTAGGTGATGGCCTGGTCAATTGCTTCTTGCAAGTTGGATTCTTCAAGCAACAACATGTTGCAAGCAGTTTCAAATTTGGGTAAAGGTTGGATGTGACGTATGAGTCGAGCTATACCCTTATACCGTGTGTCAAGTCCATTTAGAGCATACATAACAAGGTTTTTATCACTAACCTTTTCTCCAAGATTAGCTAATCGGTCCGCCATAGCTTTTATTTTGGTGCAATAAGCGTTTATGGAGAGGCTGCCAAGCTTGATAGATCGAAGCTCATCATCAAGGGTTATTGCACGAGCATCTTTGTTGTCGTGAAAGAGATCCTTAATGTGATCCCACAAAGCTTTTGCATTCCCAGGGGTAGCGACAACTTGGTCTTGAAGTGATTCTTCTAGGGTGCCGAGGATCCAGACCTTCACAAGGTCATCTTGTTTGTCCCATTCTGGATCATTAGAGCTTGTAGAGGAGCCCTCGATATGAGTTTTTAATCCTAGGTTGCCTAGATGGATTTTGAGGAAAGAACACCAGGAGGTATAGTTGTGTTTTTCAAGGCTCAACTTAATAGGTATATTAAACGGAATGATTTTATTGGTGGATGTAGGTGTTGTGTTTGTTATGATGGTGTCATCCCCAGCCATTTGATTCGATGGATTGAGGCCTAGGGTTTAATTACAGAAGGAGAGGTGCGTAGGGAGAAGAGATAGGAGATAGACGTGGGAGGGAGAATATTTTTTTTTTAGGATCGTAATTTTATTTAGCCTGATACCATATTGAATGGTATAATTGCAAACATGCTACATATATATAGATTACAAGAGATGGTTCTAGAATAGCTACAAATGGGCTAGGCCTAAATACAAAAGAGAGCCTATCTATACTATCTATAATGGAAAAATGGTCAAACTTGAAAAAGTTGAGTGTTGAAAGTTGAGTATTGAAAGTCAAATGTGAGAGAAAATTAATGTAATTAATACTCTTATTAAAATACCCCATTACTTAAAAGTACAATGATTTATTCACATTGTACAACCAATTAAAAACATATCTATCAAATTAAATACAACCAATTAAAACACAAACCGGGTTGACCCGGGACGCTTCAAACCCGGCGGATTGACCCGGTTTAATTTGACCCGTTTTCGACCCAACCTAGCAAGTTGACCCAGTTTAAATCGACCCATTTTTCGACCGGAACGGTTCAACCGGTTGAACTACCCGGGTCGAACCGAGTTTTTCAAAACATTATCCATTACTTAAAAGTACAATGATTTATTCACATTGTACAACCAATTAAAAACATATCTACCAAATTAAATACAACCAATTAAAACACAAACCGGGTTGACCCGGGACGCTTCAAACCCGGCGGATTGACCCGGTTTAATTTGACCCGTTTTCGACCCAACCTAGCAAGTTGACCCGGTTTAAATCGACCCATTTTTCGACCGGAGCGGTTCAACCGGTTGAACTACCCGGGTCGAACCGGGTTTCAAAACATTATCCATTAGTTAAAAGTACAATTATTTATTCACATTGTACAACCAATTAAAAACATATCTACCAAATTAAATACAACCAATTAAAACACAAACCGGGTTGACCCGGGACGCTTCAAACCCGGCGGATTGACCAGGTTTAATTTGACCCGTTTTCGACCCAACATAGCAAGTTGAACCGGTTTAAATCGACCCATTTTTCGACCGGAACGGTTCAACCGGTTGAACCACCCGGGTCGAACCGGGTTTCAAAACATTATTTTTCGTTTATAACCTATAAACTTTTTTTTATCAATAAACTATCTGTCGCTATAAAATCCTGTTGCTATGCACGGGTACTCGTCTAGTAATATACAATCGACTAATACTTTTGAGGCATTTAAGGAATTTGCTCTTAAAATATTTTGAAAAATTGTGAAGACGCAATGTGGTTATAGTTAGAGCAAGGATATCTTAAGATGATTATCGTCTATTATTGATGCATCATTCCGTCATTATTTCCACTCGTGTCTAGTTTTTTTATAATGTTATTTTTTTGTATCGTCGCTACTCACTAAAAAAAATATTTGAAAAGTTGGAATTTTCTTGTTGTTATAACCACAAACTCTTTCAAAACAGACAATACTTAACAGTCGAATGTGTTGACAACTGATGATGACTATTTGCTTGAGTCTTAACCTTTTAAATAGACTGTAACATTTGGAAATTTCAAAGTGTGAAATCTTTTTATGAGTAACATTACCCTCTGAATTCATAGTGTTAGCTTAATATTTAAATTCCTAACAGATACATCCCTTTTTTCCAAGTCGCAATTATCTTGTGTTAAGATGTGTGAGCCATTGGATTTGATCCAATGGTTCAAATCAAAAGAACTTCTTTTGATTTGAGACATTGGATCAAATCCAATGGCTCACACTTCCCCAACTTGAGTTAAGTTGGTTTTCCAACTTGAGACAATCCCCATCCTACAAAGTCATTGATCAAAATTACTTTGTACACATTACTCTAGCAAATTAACTGAGACAAGCAAGTACATTGAAATTAAAGATTAGAAGAAAATAAATTTAGATTCATATAAAGACATGTCAAATAATGACTTGAATCTATTATGGTTTTATGTTAAACGAACAGAGAAAAAATTTCATTTAGGTTATCTAAGAACTTTAAGGTTTTTAACTTTGATGCATACGATTTAATCATTATTTTTGTGATTGTTTTAAAATTTTTCTTTCAAACATTGCATGATTTCCGTCAATTAACCTTAACGTTTGAGCCATGAAGATGGTTATTCTTATGTTTAAAGTCTTCCTATAATATCACTTGTGATTTGTGAATGTTTGATCAAAGAAAAACATATGTTAGAAAGAATACAAATACTACAGTATAATTTTATACAAGTCAACAACAAGAAGGAACTCCGAAGGACGTAAGGTGTTAAAACAGAACTACATGGACAAAAACTAAATTATTCTACATGGAAATCTTGAAACTAACCAGGATTTTAAATGCAAGATACTCACATTCATGGTCTATAAATGCAAGGCCACCCTAGACCAGTCTCTTCAAATGGCATCTCAATTTGCTTATTTCTATCACTTAACAATCACACCACCACCAACCACTACCATAAAAAATATGTTAGTCATGTCATCCTCTAGTGATCATCAGCCGCAATCAACCAACAAACATGCATTTTTACCGGCCACCGACAATAACCACTACCCAACAATCCTTTCAAAGTGGACTATGAAACATATTTTAACGTAGAATGTCATGTGGCGTTATCCTAACTGAGCTATTATTCTCATCTTTTTTGGTTTTCTTTTTCTTGACCTTGCAAGACTTTTCTTAAAGTTTTTGCGAGTTTTCCACACTTTTCAGCCCCTTCGCACTTTGAGTAGTTAGATCTTTGCTGCTCAAATTATCCGTGTCCTGTATCTTGACTATCCCTCTTGAGCTAGTGTTGACTTTCAGTTATCTTAAAAAATGTAAAAAGTTTATATAGATAATGTGCACTTTGTTAATTGTAATTACTTTTTTGTTCAATGTATAAATCTACTTAGCAATTATTATTTAATGTCATGTTTGCTTTGTCTATTGTAATGCGATGGATATTAATCTTCATTGTTAGTTTAATCATTAGCTTTATTTATTTCTTTATAGTAGTTTTTTATCTTATGTTAATTTTGGTTTGAAGTACAATTGGTGCATTTGTTTCCCGTCTTTCTAATGAGTTTTGATGTGGGGGATTCACCATGTTTTTTTTTGAAGTACTAAAATTTACAAGAGGTATCTCTTTTACGCAAATTTAAAGCATCATAACCTCGTAGTGGATGTTGTACCTTGGTCTATAATATTACTTTATTTTGGTTGACAAGCTAGCCAGCCGTACCACATATCACTTTTGTTCAACAAGACAGCCAGTGGAAAAAAAGATGCTAAAAAACACGCATGTTTATAACAAATCTTGCAAGGGACTAATTATGTAACAAAACCTTGTGAGATTATGTAAATTTCAAATTTCGTAAGGCTTTCGCGAATATAGCCGAAAAAAAGGTAGTATTTTTGCGTCTGGAAAATAGGTATTTGGCGAAAAATTGTTTTGAAAAAGACTATTTTTGTCATTTTCCCTAGTTTATTTTCGTGTAAATGTTCAATCATACTAATCCAAAAACTTGGTAACAAACGGAATGAATCGAAATGGTTGAATGTCTTAAGATGTGGCATGTGATACAACTAAAAGTTGATAGACGTAGTTATCATAATCGTTTGTTAAGAGCACACAGTATCATAGCTTGGAACCCTGTGCCATTGAGGCTTTGGCGCGTGCCATTCGGTCGCCACCACACCATCCCCTTGGTGCTTATTATAATGTGCATTTGTGAGGATTTGTGGGGCTTTGGCGCATGACACACGAGCGCAATAACAACATCCCCTTGGCACTCGTTATAACATGCATTTGTGAGGATATGCGGGGAGCGGCTTTTTTTAGTCCAAAAAGGGGTGTTTTGACTCCTATTGTATTGGAGTTTTTATTTTTATTTTATTTTATTTATTATTTATTTATTTATTTTTGTGAGTAATTGGGTTTAGAATAAAAGATCACATTGTATGAGTTGCAACACAAAAGATACTAGGACATCTTAGCATGATCCTGCAATCCTGATCCGCACTTGTGTTTTTGATCACGCATTCACGCGAATACCAAAACTATCTAAAAGAAGATCTGGATCTCGACAACCTAAGTTATTGTTATTATATAATGTTTCAGAAAAAAAAATGACGAGTATGTGCAATTCAAGCCCGGCTTGATCCATTTTGACTTGTCTGTTCCAACTCGATCATATTTTACTTGACTTGTTAACCAATCTCTTTCACAATCACATTTTGCCAAGGATGGATACAGTCCAAACAAATCTTTATCTGTTTCATGCTTTAATATTTACAAAGAATGCATTGCAAAACTCTTTTGTTGCAAATATGGTCTATGTACAACAATAACATAAATCCCTACAGAAAAATGTGAAAACTGAAACAAAAATGAAGAACAACTTTTAAAAGGAAAAAGAAAATAAAAAAAATCTTTAAAAAAATGGCAATATGTTTTTCCTAATTTTCTTTTCTTTTAAATTTGGTGACAGAAAATGTATATTCATCTAAGTGTTCCATCCAGTAATCACCAGGAATCAGTTGATTGATTCAAAGAGCATAACCATGATCTTCTGCTTTTCGTTTGCGAAATTGACTTCCTAAAACTCGATCTTGAGTACTTGGCAAACTGAGATCGCTTAACCAATGACGAAATTGTGTCTGTACCTTTTGTACATAAATTAGTCTCCAGTTTCAAAGACGGAAACTTTTGGGTGCTAAAAGAGCATGAAGCAGGTTTCGGGGAGCATAAGGGAGTTGTTTCTCGTTTAGTTTTAATTTCGTTTTTGGGCATTGAAGAACACGGGCAGCATGAAAGGGACGTTCTTGGTTTTAATGTTTTCACAAGTGGTTTTGTAGTGCTAAGCTTCTTAAATGAGACGATCCCATGACGGCAGAGTGGGCAGGGAATTGAGCCCGGTGGCCCGTTTGGTTTAGTTGTGGTGTTGCTAGTGGAACATAGATATAATGCGCATCGAGTACATAATTCGTGTAAACAACCTGTAAAATAATATGATAAGTTTATTTTATTTGTTGGATAATTTGAAGTTATAGATGTATATAGAAGGTATACCTGATGCTGTTACTGTGCACTTGTTCTCCAAACAAACAGCACATGGATCAGTACAATTTGAACCTAAATCACTGGTCCATCCACATTCTCTGCATATTCAGAAAAAAAAAAAAAAAAATGTCATGTTAACTATTATAGTCAAAAGTGGAAATGCTCAGGATTGTAAAAGATTCTTTAAAGTAAGTTCAAGATTTTGATAGAATTATGAACCCTTTTGGCATATATGTGTAGAAGTTGGATGAAATATATTGTCTGCCCATGCAAAATTGTACAAAAACTGTAGAGGTTGACTTTTGAAGTTAATCGGACAAATTTCAAAATTTTAAAAAAGTTCAGGAATTTAGTTAATTAAAATTGACAAATTTCAACTAGTTTGTTCAATAATTTGATTACATGACCCTTGTTGCATATTGGTTTGGATTTGTAAGAAAAGTTTAACGACATTCTATATCCGCGTAAAAATGACTACTCCGTATATGTTTAGGTTGACTTTTAAAGTCAAATAGATATATCTCAAAAGTCAAAACTGGTCTCAGATCATTCAAACAAAATTTTAAAATAAGATCAATATAAGACATTTTCCGTATTTTGGTGTTTTTGTAAGAAAACTCCATCAGTATA
>LBNU01012811.1:41659-57859 GCA_014162995.1 Artemisia annua | reverse complement strand
ATATATATAGACGTATACCTAGAAAGCAAGTAAGATATAATGCTTGTGGAATGATTTTTCTACAGGTTTCCTGGAATTCATAAGAGAGATTTTAACAAACATACAAGTTCCGTTAGAAATTAATCAACAAATAAATTCCAGAATTTTGCACCTGACGTCGTCAGGTTTTAACTCCTGACACCGTCAGAGTGTTCTGACAGAAAGTTTAAGTTGAGTTTCCGGAAATTTTTTTGGAAAACCTTTGTCTCAATTCCTGGGAATTCTGCAGAAAAAATCATTATGACTCGATACAAGCATTTGACTCTAACAATTACAAATATGTAGGTAAATTTCATTGTTATGATTCATGTTCATTCGTTCTTATAAACCGATTTAGATTTCCCTTACACTTAGCTTTTGCAAAATACCTTTATATGTAGTTAAGACGAAGTTAAAAACAAAATAAAACATTTTCACAATTTAGTTTGAAGCATGAATCAATAACAAGAAATATAACTTACATACGGAAACAAATAAAATCAAATAAAACACACAAAGCTTGGGTTGCCTCCCAAGAAGCGCTTGTTTTTGTTCGAGTCACGAGCCTGACTCTACCCTTATTTAACAAAAATAGGGGAGGGTTTCCCTACACTTAGGACTAAGTGCGGGTGAAAGTAGCGATACACACCCTTAGGGTGCAAATATGCCACGTGAGGTGAAGGGGGTGAGTGAATGGCTTCCTTCATCCTAAAACTACCCGGATAATATTGGTTGATGAGTGGGTCGGCTCCTCTTTTGTCTCCTAGATGTAAATCTAAGGATGAAAAGTTGTGTAAAGGTTGAGGTTCCGGTTCATCAACACTAGGAAATTCCCTAGAACTAAGAGTAAGGTTATCATTACAAGTGTTCAAACCTTTATCCTCTAGTGGTGCTTGTTCTAGTGGTTCTACCTCCATTGGGATTCCTAAAGTTTCTTCTACTTTTTTCGGGTGAGTCACGGGCGGTGTGTGTGCCTCAAATGATGGTAGGACTTGTGGGGTATTTTGTGGGCTTGGATTATCCACCACATCCTCCATTGTATCTAGATTACCTATGTGTTTGTTTTGTACTATGATTTTAGGCGACATCCACTTAGGTATCTCCACCTCAACATATTCATCCCCAAACAAACTTGTTTCATCATCCTTGAAGTTTGTGGTCAATTGACTTGTACTAACGTTTGTTGGGTTGTCTATTCTATAATAATATTGAGCACACTCTTCTATGGCATCCCATGCTTCTTCAGCATTTAATTCCCTAAGGTCCCCATAGGTAAAATCCTCAATGCACCTTTGGTCACTATAATTGACACGATAGTAAAAGATTTGGGTTAGGGATGCTAAATCGAAGCTATGATGAGGGACTATTTGGAGTAAATTTTTAAAATGAGTCCATGCATCATATATGGGTTCATCTCGACATTGTTTGAACATCAAGATGTCATTAGGGTTGAATGGGTTTCGCGGTCGGTAATATGGTGGATTCGCGTACTCCATAATGGTGAACGAAAGAGTCAAGGGTTTTACAAACAAAGGCAATAAGAAGGAGATAGACTAAAGAGGATCCTAGAAAAACAAAACAAAATCTCACTAGAAAGGAGTCTAGTGAGTAGACCTAATTTAAAATAAAATCTAGTCTAAACAATAACTATTCCCCGGCAGCGGCGCCAAAAACTTGATGCGCGTGGATTGCAACACGCACTACGTTTTACCTCTCGAGGGATCTCAAGAGGCTTGCAATCCCCACCAGGTAGTGTACCTGACCGATGTAGTATAGTGAAGTGGCAAGTACCGGGGGATTGATCGTTCTCTCACAGGGAATAGTGTTCGTTAGGCTAAAAACTACTCTAGTCTAGGTCTAAGGGTGGAGGAAGATTCTTTTTGTATTTTTATTTTTATGAAAGCAAGTAAATCTCTGGTTTTGGAGGAGAGGGCGGAATTAGTTGCTAGTCAACTAACCCAAGTTATCTACTTCTATTCTACTTATATTTTTGTATTTTTTTGTTTTTGAGAAAATCAGTGGTGGAGAATAGTGTTTACTTAGATTTCATTACTCCCTAACTATCTTTTACCATGTAATTAGTATGTTGAGTTTGCGTGGATGACGGGTGTATTCCTAACAAGTCGTAGGGAGTGCGTTCAATTCCCTAACTCTATAAGTTCCTACCTCACTCTATGACGATACGTCAAGCATCCTATCATGAGCTCACCGATAGCAACCTATGCATGAAATACTACCTTAAAATCGATAACGCACATACGATTCACGTTTCTAAAGACGTTCAAGCTTGTTACCGTATAGGAGATTAGCCAGTTTTCTCTAGTCTAACGTAGATGAAACATTCACCCAAATACAATCACAACATACACATCACATGATAATCAATAGTTAGGTTTCATTAGATCTAAGCAAACACAAAGTAAATTAGCCTAGCATGTTGAAAGAAAGACAAGCACAAGCATAAATCACACAACACATAGACATATTGTATGAATAAAGACTTATCTTGGATTAAACATGCAAGTTAGAGGGGTTAGGATACCCTCTAAGGTCTGTAATACACGTACTAGGGTTTAACCCTAAAGTTCTCCACTCCAAAATTCGTCTAAAGTTCCTTTAAAATAAAGAAAAATCGTTCTATATATATAGAAAACGCGGGCTGACGGCGTCAGCCCAATAGGTGACGTCGTCAGCTCGGCGATTAGGGTTTCCTGACGGCCTTGATTGACGTGGTCATAATTGCTGGTTCCAGATCTGACGGCCTTGGTTGACGGCGTCACCAATTTGCACTACGAACTCTCTGGCCCGTCACGAGTATTTTTCCAATTCTGGACTTCACTTGTTCCTGACGGCGTCACCTTGTAGAGTGTGACGGCGTCACCTTCTGTAATCTTCAAGGTCTTTTGAGTTTTTGTTGTTTTCCGCACTTTTTCACTCCGAAAACGCCCGAAAATGCTTCTTTTGTGATTTTCCCTTCAAAAGTACCTAAAATGAGAAAAGAAACGACTTTGGGTGAAATCCGATCCGATAATATACGAATTAGGACTCAAACTGACCCCTAAAAACGTAACATTTTTCGTCTCATCATAATAGCTTGTCCATGTGTAGGTGCAACGGTACGATCGTTGGCCCACATTGGTTCATTATCAAAGTCATCCATTGGATTGTAAATTTGGATTAATTTGATGTAAAATCTGAAGTTTGAGATATCGTCAACAGGTGTGTGGTGAACACGAGGTTGTTCGGGTCTTTCGTCTTTTTTAGAAATAGGAACTCTTTTGTTATTACGTTTTCTTTTGTTTAAAGTTCTTTCAGGTTCTGATAGAGGTGAAATGGGTTCAGTTTCTGCTGAGCGAGTGCGCATTCAAGGATAGAGAGCAAAATTTAAATCAATTTGATAATGTTGACATAAATAATGCTTAAAAACGTTATTTATATTTTTCGATATCTCTACGTTTTGATGATCACAAAATGGAAAATCATTAAACGTAAGATTACTACGTAAACAAGTATTAAGCTAGTTTATATCATTATATCCAACTTAATCACTTAAGGTATGAATAAACAAGCGCTTAATACATCTCATGATCAAAGGGGTATTTAATTAATTAATACAAAGTTTATTTAATATTATATATTTTTGAAAAACAATTTTGGTAATAAAGAAAAATGCTTTAATCATACTAAATATATGAATTCAAATTTTTAACCAAAATCAGTTAGTTTTTTACCAAATAAACTTTCCTCACAAAAAGACAAAGAATCTGGCCGTTACAGTAGGCCGGCCCCCTTATTTATAAAGGGCGGCCCCCTTAATTTTAAGGGGGCCGGCCATGAATTAAGGGGACCGGCACGCTCCCTGTGTCAGATTTTGTCAGAATTTTTTCCCTATAAATACCACCTTAAATCTGGTATTTTTCCTCACCTTTTGCACGAAATTTTCAGATCCAAAATCTCTCTAAACATCTTCCAAAACCCTTTGATCATTAGATTACTAATCCTTGTTTCAAGTGATTCAATCCCTCACCATCCATCATCATCCTAAGTGCAAAAGAAGAATACTCCTTCAACCTCAAGTTTAAGAAGTGTTGTGTACATTGTGTATATTACTTGTATAGTTGTGTTGTGACTATTGTAAGTAGATTAAGTAGTGCTAGTTGTGAAGTAGTTGTGTTGTGAAAAGAAGAGAAGTTGTGTTGTGAAGAGAAGAAGGTGTGTCGTGAAGAAGAAGTTGTGTTGTGAAGAAGAAGTCGTGTTGTGAAGAAGAAGAGAAGTTGTGTTGTGTTGTGTTGTGTTGTGTTGTGAGATTGGTTCTAGCTACTATTAGGACCCGACATTTAGCTTTGTGTCGTTAAGCCGGTGTAAGCAACGTTGTGTAAGGTTTTCTCCGCCATAAGGGAGCTTGTTGACATAGTGAAGAAAACTCCCGAGTTAGGTGCTCGGGGAGTGGAGTAGGACGAAGAGGAGATTCGTAGCCGAACCACTATAAATCCTTTGTCTCACGGTGCCATCTTTCCAACTCTATCTTTTCACTTACTTACTTATTTTATATTTGTCATATCATACACTTGTTGATATTATTGCTTATAATTGTGCAAGTTTCTTAGTGACACATAAATATCGAATTGGTGTTTTTATAAACAAAGTTTTTATAAATTAAAAAGTCGTAAAACTATTCAACCCCCCTTCTAGTTTTCCACAGATAAATTTCGTTTTCTGAGTAAGTAAGTGCGGCGTACACTAAATAGTGTGCGGCGTACGTGTGTGTAATGGCAATGTGCGGCGTACTTAAGTGTAAGTATGGCGGTGTTGTTTTTACCGAGAGGATTAATCTCAAAAGATGGTGAAAAAGATGATTCTTTTTGGTTTTTATAAAAAGGTTTGTGATGTTTACGAAAAAACGTTACGGATTGAAGTAAGTGCGTCGTACTTGGTGACAAGTAAGGTGGTCTGTGTGTGCTCTTGTAAAAGTGCGGCGTACAAGTATGTAAGTGCGACGTGCTTTCTGCAACAAAAGAAAAAGAGTGATCTGGTTTTGGAGAGATTCTTGGTATTGTTTACTGATTTTATTTCAAAAATACTTAAGGAACAGATTTAAGTCCCCGGCAACGGCGCCAAAAACTTTGATGTGTAAGGAAAGCTTTAAATTTATAATACTAGTTTCACCGATTTTAATAAACCAAACACACGGGTAATGTATAACCCCCGTTGGTAGTATTAGATTAAGGTAAGACCAGGTCGTACCCACAGGGACTTAGTTCGTTCAGATTAAGTATAACAATTAGTAAAAGAAGACAAGTAACGATTATAGGAAATAAAAGGAATTCAAATATTAAGACAAATGATTGTTTGGATAGCTTAGATAATCTAGTGACAATGTTTATGTTTGATCTCAGTTTGATAAAGGAGCACAACTTATAAGAAAGCTATTTTCGTCAAAAGAGCAATTTCATAACCCGTAGGTTCAATTCAAGATTCATATCTACCCATTAAGTGATTTCTCTCGAAATAATATTTCATATCAAGTCTAGATTATTATTGATTCTTCTAAGTGGATTTCTCCTTTCAAAGACTAGTAACGCAGACAAGTTCCTAGAATTGCGTTTAACACGTTGGTTCTTTCGACCTATCCCAACATATTATATTCAACCAGTTTCAATAAATAAACGTGATAAGACTAGAAATGAAATAGTTCACAATATAAACTCGAAATTGGTAGAGATCAAAACATAATCATAAGTCGCTTTATTATATTCACATATCCAAGCAATCACAAGAGGTTTAGCCTCTCATGGCTAACGAGTTCATAATAACAGAAGTGAGTAAATGATAAACAAGAGACATACAGATTGGATTGATCAAATGATTACACAAGTGTCACAAGTAACCAAGAATTCGACACCAACAAGTATTTAACAACCCTTATTCTGATTCGTTCACCCCTGCAACTTGGTTCTGGATCACGTATTACTTCGGACTTAACTTGGTGGAAATTGATTATAGAGTAGAGAGTTCAAATGCTTGCAAATGATCTCTGTTTATAGGCAATCTGATATACGAAGTACGGCGCACTTGCTTTCTGAGTGCGGCGCACTTTCTTATTTTCATGGCGCCAAAGGTTCATAAATGCAGGGGAAGTACGGCGCACATAGTTTGCATGACCGGCACACTTTTATTTAATATTATATATTTGACTTCCCTTGACCGAGAGGTAAGTGCGGCGCACTTATTTGTAAAACCCGCGCACTTGGCTTGCATGAAAAGCTAATCATGGAAGACTTCATTATTTATTCACTTCAAGTGGCGAAATAGTAGGTTTTAGGTGTTTTATGCTCAGACCATCCAAGAGTGAACCTGCATTCATTTTATGCTATTAAGTACCAAAAGTTCACTTAAAATGATCATAAAACATATAGAATAATGCTCAAGAAATATGTATAATTAGAGCATTATCAGCGAAATAATTGATGATGAAATGGGATTGGTGGACACGTTCCGTCCAAATGGTTGCCTTTGTGTGTGATGATTGGTTTGTGAATACATGTAGCTTGTATGATAACTATAATTATTTGTCTAACAATGTTTTATAATCACAGTGAATCGGTTGCCTATTGTGTATGAGTCTTAAACATATGAATCTCACCAACATTATGTTGACGTTTTAAGCATCATTTTCAAGTGAGCATTCTAAGGATAAGATAGAAGGAAGCGACTAGAGGAGACTTTAGTTGCATTTGAGAATGATTTATCTATATGTTTGGATGTGAATTTGTTTGACTTTGTGGAAGATACCTTTGAAGGTTTGATTTGGTTATTTTATTTTAGGGTATTGTTACAACACTTCGTGTTTGTACTTTGCTCTATTTATGTGCATGTAGTATTTCTCTATATAGACACCATGTGTTGTGATGATATCCATGAAGTTACACACTCGCGTTTCTGCCTTGGCAAGGTGTGACAAATTGGTATCAGAGCCAGGTTATAGAGAATTAAATGGTTTAACCTATACTATAACCTAGGAGTCCCTCATATAGTTGCATTTAGGACCTATGTGTAAGTATAGTATCTTACATGTCTATTTACCTAATATATGAGATGTTTATTTGAGTTTTTGGGCGTTCGATGTTTTTCGATATTTAGTTTTGTATATGTCATTGTTTTTAGTATGGCACCTCCTGCACGTAGCAAGTTTCGTTGGACTACCGTTGTCGCTACGGGTTGCAAGAGAGTTGGTAGGATGAAGCGGGTTGGTATGTGTAAATTCACATACCTTTTCATGACCAAAACCGACCCAAAATAGACTAATTGTATTAACAAATGCCAAAGAATACATGTTTTTGTGATTGTGATTGTGCAGGTAAGGATATTTCACAAAACGGACAAAAATCACTACAAATCCGAAAAAACGAGCACGAGAGTGAAATGAGTTCAGAATAAGCCGGAAATCAAAGCTGGAAATTTTATTGAACTCAAAATGTCAAAAGAGATCCCTCAAGAATGAAAGATGTACAAGAATGGACCTTGGAATGAAATTTGAAGAAATGGCAAGAAAGGCCCCTACACTTTGAAAGTTTACATAATTAGTCCTTCATGAAAGATTTTTGAAGATAAGGCAAATATGGTCCTTGAAGTATCATCAAATGTCACAAATGGCCCTTGGATTGATTTATGGATATGGGCAGTTTTGGTCCTTGAAGTTACAAGAATTACACAATTGGTCCTTGATTTCTTATAAACTTAAATTCTGTAACTACAAATACAAAGGCCCATAAATCTTAAATCCCACAGCCCATTCCTTTATTACACCAAAGCCCAACATATCCCAAAAATCATACCCGACCCATTATTCCATTCGGTCAACCCACTAAAACACGGGTAAAACAATTATAAAATACATTTAACCTTTCCCGCCCCCTTTTTTATCCCCAATTACCCAGTTACTATTCACAGCATAAACCCTAATTGCCCCGCCCTTTAATTACCACAATTAAGGGCAATCAAGTCAATTCATATGCTTCTAGAAGTGCGTCAGAGGTGTCAGAGACTTGTCAGGATAAAGAAGCACACGTGAGGGTGATGTGGCAACCTCCTATTGGCTTGGACGCGTCACTAGAGCTCAATCCAAGGGTTATGATTGGTAGATTTTGATCCAAGGGCGTGGATAAGACCTCAAAGTAGCACACAACTCAGTCAGGATTGCCAGCATGGATTTCTAGAGCCTTCTTCCAAGAGAATCCAAGGCTGCTTACGCTCCTCTCTCATCCCCTATAAATAGAACTTCATTTCTGATAGTTGAAGAGTAGTTTTTAGTGTAAAGTTACTCTGCTAAATTTTCTTTCGAATTGTATTTGTTTACTTTGATCAATGAATGAAGTTTTTTAGTTAATAGCTTTCCTTTTAAATTCTGTTTTCAAATAATTTCATAAGCTCCTTTAGTTAGTTGTTGTTAACCCACTCTCATAAGCTCACAAAAGCTTGTGAAACGTTTATTAAAGCTTTTAGTATCACTTTGTTTACAATTTTCATCATTTTCAAAAATACAAAAATAATAGAAAATAAATAAAAAAAATATAGAAATGTTGTTTATCTCTAAAAATCCAGCTTACATTTAAGCTCTTTACTTAGTTTTACAAGCTCATAAAGTTTCCTAGCTTTTGTAAGATTATTTAGTTCATTTTCTTTAAAAATCACTCAAAAATCTCATGAAAATATGAAGCAGTTAGTATGCAGTGATTGGAGTTGGTGTTCATATGATTCATAAGCCTATCCAAAGTGATAGGCAAGCTAGGAAGATCTCAGAGAGCTGAGATCCAGATTTGTAAGGCCACAATTTACTTTTCAAGTTCATATTTCTTATATTTGTAGCTTATTTTTGGAAATTGTTGCATAATAGTGTAGTGTAGTGATAATTGATTGTTTATTGTTCCATTGCTGTTAATTGTTCATGTTTGATTTATATCTGGCTGTATTATGCTTGTTTGATTGCTTAGTGTGCTTGTTATCATAGATCTGTGGTACTGATTGAAAATTTTGATCATCATATTGATTCTGAGATTAAGTTGTTAGAACTACTGTAATTTCATTTATCTGAGTTTGTTTCATGTTGTTGAGTTTTATTTGATAGCTGGATCTAATATTTGATTGTTGGATTTCAATTAATAGTGTAAAAGTGCATTTAAAGACTGTTTGGTATAGAGTTGATTGCTGAGTATTTGTGTTTAGATTGCTGAGATTTTGGTCTAAATAGTTTGTGCACACCATATGCAACTCATTTGTGCATTAACAAAAGCAGTTTTATTAACAAAAGTCAAAAATCACTAAAACCAATGGGTTAACTGTATCTGTGAGAATTTGTTGCTGAGAATTGTTAGTATTGATAGATAAATAGCTTTGGATTGTTAGGATAGTCATTAATCAGCTTAATAACAACTAGTTTGATAGAAATCAGTGGCTGAAATTCACTTTGGTCAAATTTAGAGTGCATTTAAAGTCAATTTGTTTTCTGTGAACTGGTGCATAGTTCTTGTTGAAGCTGGTTTTTTACCTTCATTGGATTCATCATTTGAATTTGTTTATAAGTTTGAATTTGTGATTCTCAGTAGCATAGGTAGCTTAATTAAAGAATCTTCATTTTCATATAGTTTCACTAATATCTGGTCACTTCAATTTGCCTTCAAAGATTGCTCCAAGTCTGCTGAGAATTAGCTTGCTACATGTTCATTATTTGATCAACTGTATTTATGCTAAATTGAACTAGCAATTGGAAGATTGGCATAGGGCTTTTTAGGTTTTTCAAATCTCAGCTGTGTAGTGTAGTGTTTGCCCCCTTACCTTTTAGATTACAGCTTATCTCACTGCTTATTTTAGGACTGCAAGTTAGGGTCTATTAGGCTTATTGCTGATTTTTCATGTTAAGTGCTTTTGGTCATTTTGGATTTAAATCTGAGCTTATTTGTTCATCCTAAGCATATTTGAGCTTGAGCATGTGTTTAGTTTTGTCCCTAAGCCTTTGATTATATCTGGCTTATTACTGCTTATTTGATTGAGCTTATTCAAACTGCCATTTGATCCATTTAAATGTTCTGAGTAGAAAGTTGATCTGATTTCGATTTGTTTGATCATAATTGAGTAGTATAAATCTTCTGTAACAATTTCATAAAGTTTTGGATCAAGTGCTTATAAATAAGCACTTTAATAAGCTGTTTTTAAGCTCTAATAAGCACTTCTGTCTTATTTTTCAAAAAGATTTTTCTACAGTAGACATAGAATATTATTTTAGAATTTCCATAAAAATTTCAGAATTAATTGAATTGTTTTACTATTTCTTTTCAATTTTAAATTTCATTTTCAGTTTAATTAGATTTTTAGAAATTTATTCTGTAGAATAAATTTTTGATTTTTAAAATTAGTTTGATTTTCTTTTATTAAATAAAAATAAAAAATAGTTTTTAATTCATATTAAGTAAATAAAAAGTCAAAAAAATATTTTTCTTTTCCTAAAAATTCTTTTTAGTTGTTTAAGATTTTGAGAAAATTGTTTCACAATTTTAGGATCATTTTTCAATAAAAGTCGCGTTTTATTTTGTACGTTACGTTTCAATTTAGCGTTTGAATTTTCGTTTTTAGTTTTAAGATCATTGTGCATATATTGCTTGTACTTTGTGCATTATTCATTATTCCTTATCACTATTTGAATTTCAATTTCACTATTTTCACTTTTTCACTTTTCACAAACACGGTTTCTCAAATCACGATTAACGAGATTCCATTTAACCTTCGCACGGACACGACCCGGGTAATTTCTTATTCGTTGAGAAATTGCTTGGAAATATACTATACTATATAAAACGATCACACCAAGTTTTTGGCGCCGCTGCCGGGGAAGGTTGAAGTGAATTTTGGTTTTCGTTTTTGAAAAATCGTTGTTTTGAAAAATCGTTGTTTTCAAAAATATTAAACACTTTTCCTAAAGTGTTTGCAAAATTCCAAAAATATAATAAACATCCTCGGTCTTCCATTGAAGGAGGGCGGTTGTAAACCAAATAAATTCGAACGCAAAAAGTGATTGTGAAATTACTCGGTTTCGGATTACTTCAATTCTACAACCGACAACTTTATTGCACGTAGATTTGAAGGAAACGATTTCGGGTGATGAATCGATCACAAAAAAAAAATAACAAAAGAAACGAAAAAAAAAATACAAAAATATTGTGATTTTAAAGTTTTCTTTATATAAAAAAAACCAAAAAATATTTTCTTTTCTAATTTTATTTTTCTTTTTAATTTTTGATTTCTTTTTGGTGTATGAACACTCGTTCTTCATCGAACGATCTTCTTTCACCTCTTTCGGATCCCGAACGGATTATTCGACATAATCATCGGGTTGATTTTTCAAGTTTGAATAATTTTGAAGATATAAACACGAACCGTGTTCATTTCTCAACCGTTGAGGAAATGAATAATAACGGTCAACACCCACCGGCGGGTGGTGCACAACAAAATGAGGATCCTCCGATAGGACCTCAACCGTTTTATGATTTGCGTCCAATGGAGGAACAACTCCAATCACCATTCAATGGTGTGAGGAGGGCCATTGTGATTCCCGACATTCAAGCAAATCAATTTGAGATCAATCATGGGTTACTCAATCTCATCACGGGTATCTCATTTCACGGTCTTGAGCACGAAGATCCTTATATTCACATAAGGAACTTGATGCGTGCGGGACTGCAACACGCACTACGTTTTACCTCTCGAGGGATCTCGAGAAGCTTGCAATCCCCACCAGGCAGTGTACCTGACCGNATCTTTAAGGTCTTTTGAGTTTTTGTTGTTTTCCGCACTTTTTCACTCCGAAAACGCCCGAAAATGCTTCTTTTGTGATTTTCCCTTCAAAAGTACCTAAAATGAGAAAAGAAACGACTATGGGTGAAATCCAAACCAAAAACATACGAATTAGGACTCAAAATGACCCCTAAAAACGTAACATTTTTCGTCTCATCAGAACTTCACCCACATTGCTGAAACAATTAAGATTAATCAAGTTCCGTATGATGTTGTTAAGTTGAAATTGTTTCCTTTTTCCCTCAAGGGGCAGCCCGGACTTGGCTGGAAAAGGAACCACCGAACTCGATTCACACTTGGGGAGATTTAGCTTCCAAGTTTGTGAATCATTTTTATCCTCATTCTAAAACTTCTAATCTTCAAACTCAAATCTTATGTTTCCAACAAGCTTTTGATGAATCGTTCAGCGAAGCTTAGGATAGATTTAAGGAGTTGTTGGAAAAATGTCCTAATCATGGTTTCTCACCCTTGCATCAGATTGATACTTTCTATAATGGGTTGTGTCATGCTGATCAAGATTCACTCAATTCTGCTACGGGTGGAAACTTGTTAACTCGAAATATTCAAGAAGCTTTCACGATAATTGAAAATAAGGCTAGAGTTAGAACTTCAAGATGTAAAACACAAGTTTCAAGTACTAATAGCAAAGTTAATGACGAAGTGATGAATGTTCTTACAACTCTTACAAAACAAATTAGTCTTCTTGTAAAAGATAAAGAAAAACCTCATCAAACTGTCAATGTTGTGAATCAAAGTTGTGAAACACGTGGTGGTCCACATCTGTATTATGAGTGTCAGGCGACCGGTGCCTTTGCTCACGAGAGCGTGTATGCTACAAATATGGGTGGTAATGGTTACCAACCCCAAGGAGATCGGAATCTCCTTAGCTACCGCTCGAACAATTATCTTGGACCACCACCCGGCTTCAATAACCAACCGCAAAATCAAATTGTGCCACATCGAAATAATCAAGTCAATCAAAATAAAAATCGGACAAATCATGGTTTTTAAAATCAAAATCAAGGGTTTAATCAAAATCGGGGTTTTCAAAACCAAGGGAATCATAACCAAGGCCCAAATCAAGGGAATTTTCATAATAATCCAAATCAAGGGAATTTTCAAAATAATGCTAATCATGGGAATGTTAATCATGGAAATCAAAATCATGGACATTTTCAAAATTAAGGTTTTCATCAAAATAACCGAGGGCAAAATTTCAATAATCATAATCAGAATGTTGTTTCAAATACGTCGCCCTCGGATGAGATTCTTAAGCAAATAATGAAAACTCAAGAAATTTTGGCTAAGGAGATCCTTGATATTAAGAAGTCTTTAAATGATCAACCCTCGGGTTCGGGTACTAAATCTCTTCCAAGCAACACGATCGCTAACCCGAGGGGCGATGCTAAAGCGATCACGACACGAAGTGGTGTTTCATATGATGGACCTACGGCTCCGACTACCTCTTCTTCTCTCCCTCCCAAGGTAGTCGACCGTGAACCCGAGGTGACAAAGGATACGGAAATTCCTACTAATAATGGAAGTACCGAAAACACCCAACCTCCGGTTGTCCAAATACCTAAAGAAAAAGAAAATGTGTCTAAAGGAAAGGAAAAAGTTACTTTTGAACAAGATGAACCAATTAAAACTAAACTTCCTTATCTTTCGCGTTTAAATGATCAAAAGCACCGTGAGACAATGAACTACCAAAAGGAAAATTTTTATAAAATCTTTCAAGATCTTCGATTTGATTTGAGTCTCGCGGATGCCGTTGTTTTAATGCCAAAATTTGCTTCAATGATCAAAAATTTGTTGAATAACAAAGAACAATTGTTTGAAATGACGAAAACGCCTTTGAATGAAAATTGTTCCGCGGTTCTTCTTAAAAAGCTTCCCGAAAAGCTTGGAGATCCCGGCAAGTTCTTGATTCCTTGTAATTTTCCGGGGATTGTTCAATGCTTCGCTTTAGCCGATTTGGGTGCTAGCATTAACCTTATGCCTAAGTCGATGTGGAAGAAATTATCTCTTCCCGATCCTACTCCCACGTGCATGACCCTCGAGCTCGCCGATCGATCTACGTCTTATCTCATTAGAATCGCCGAGGATTTCATTTTTAGTGTTGGAAAATTTCATTTCCCTGCCGATTTTGTGATTGTCAATTTTGATCCCGATCCAAGGGTTCCTCTCATTCTCGGTAGAGGTTTCCTAAGGACGGGTCGTGCTTTGATTGATGTTTATGATGAGGAGATCACTTTGCGAAATGGTAATGAAGCCGTCACGTTTAACTTGGATCAAACGTAGAGATACTCCTCTACCGATGTTTGCATGTCCGTTAACCGAATCGATATTATTGATGAAGTTTCGGAGGAGTATTCTCAAGAGCTTCTTGGTTTTTCTCATAACGTTTCAAGTGGCAATCCCACTCTTGATTCTTCCTCTACTAATAATTCTTCCTCTTCTCTTCCCGATGATAATTCTCCTTCTTCTCAACCTATTATTGCCGACTCTTCCCCTTCCCTCACTCCGTTTGAGGGAAGTGATTTCTTCTTGGAAGATGTCAATGCTTTTCTTTCCATCGACACACCGGATGTTGATGATTCTTATTATGATCCAGAGGGAGATATTCTTTTGCTTGAACAACTTTTAAATGAAGATCCTTTTTCTCCTCTCCCTCCGAAGAACATTTGTGTTGAAGAAGTTAAAGAAGTTAAAGAAGCCGAACCAACAAATGAAAAACCTCCCGAGCCCGAGCTTAAAGAATTACCTTCTCATCTTGAGTACGCTTTCTTAGAAGGAACCGACAAATTTCCCGTTATCATTTCTAAATTCCTTCAAGATGAGGAGAAGATTCGTCTTCTAGATGTGCTTAAGAAGCATAAGAGTGCCATCGCTTGGCAAATTTCCGACATCAAGGGCATAGACCCTCGTTTTTGTACTCACAGGATTTTACTTAAAGATAATTACAAACCTTCCGTCCAACAACAACGACGGGTTAACCCAAAAATACATGAAGTCATTAAAAAAGAGGTTATCAAATTACTCGACGCTGGAATAATTTACCCCATTTCTGATAGCCCATGGGTTAGCCCGGTCCATTGTGTTCCAAAGAAAGGTGGTATTACCGTTGTGAAAAATGATGATAATGAGTTAATCCTCACACGTCTCGTCACCGGTTGGAGAGTGTGTATCGATTACCGCAAACTTAACGATGCGACTCGTAAAGACCATTTCCCGCTTTCTTTTATGGATCAAATGCTCGAACGTCTTGCGGAATATTAGTTCTATTATTTTCTTGATGGTTTTTCCGGCTATTTTCAAATTCCGATTGATCCCCAGGATCAAGAGAAAACGACTTTTACGTGCCCTTATGGAACGTTTGCTTACCGACGAATGCCATTTGGCTTATGCATTGCTCCTGGAACGTTCCAAAGGTGCATGATGGCCATTTTTCATGATTTAATCGAGAAAACAATGGAGGTCTTTATGGATGATTTTTCGGTATATGGTGATTCTTTTACGTCTTGTCTCTCCCATTTAGAACAAATGCTCCAACGATGTGAACAAACTAATTTGGTTCTAAATTGGGAGAAATGTCATTTTATGGTTAAAGAAGGTATAGTCCTTGGCCATAAGATTTCTAAGTCCGGGATTGATGTTGATAGGGCCAAAGTTGATGTAATTTCAAAACTACCTCATCCCACGACCGTCAAGGGAATTCGAAGTTTCCTCGGTCATGCCGGCTTTTATCGACGATTTATTCAAGATTTTTCCAAGATAGCCAGACCTTTGACCCACCTTCCTGAAAAGGATGCTCCGTTTATCTTCTCAAATGAATGCATTGATGCATTTAATATTCTTAAGAAGAAGTTAACGGAAGCTCCTATCTTAGTTGCCCCCGATTGGGACTTGCCTTTTGAGCTCATGTGCGATGCTAGCGATTATGCTATCGGGGCAGTCTTGGGGCAACGTAAGAATAAATATTTTCAGCCGATACACTATACAAGTAAAACAATGAATGACGCTCAATCTCATTACACGACTACCGAAAAAGAAATGTTAGCCGTCATATATGCCTTTGAAAAGTTTCGACCTTACCTTCTTTTGAAGAAGTGCATAGTGTATACGGATCATTCGGCTTTAAAATACTTAATGAAGAAACAAGATGCTAAACCAAGACTTATGCGATGGGTTCTCCTTCTTCAAGAATTCAATGTTGAAATTCGAGACAAGAAAGGAGCGGAGAACCTAGCCGCCGATCATTTGTCTAGACTCGAAAATCCTCATCAAAGTGTTCTCGGGAAAAAGGATATAAATGAATCATTTCCTCTTGAGACACTT
>LBNU01012811.1:28608-41481 GCA_014162995.1 Artemisia annua | reverse complement strand
ACTTGTCATTTACCCATCGAGTTAGAGCATAAAGCATATTGGGCTTTGAAACATGTTAATTTTGACCTTAAGACCGCGGGTGATCATCGTAAAATACAATTGAATGAATTGGTTGAATTGCGTGATCAAGCTTATGAGAATTCTTTAATCTACAAAGAGAAAATGAAGAGGATTCATGATGAAAAGATTAAGAATCGTGATTTCAATGTAGGAGACCGAGTCCTTCTTTTTAATTCTCGATTGAAGATTTTCTCGGGCAAGCTCAAAACCCGTTGGTCAGGACCGTTCACTATTACCCATGTTTTCCCTTATGGTACCGTCGAGTTATCTCAACCCGATGGTCCCAACTTTAAGGTGAACGGTCATAGGATCAAACATTATTTCGTAGGGGATATACCACCCATGGTTGTCCCGGATCTCCAAACTTTCCCCAAGGACAAATGAATTCGGGGATCGAGTCAAGCTACGTGACTCGGTAAACAAAAACAAAGCGCTTCGTGGGAGGCAACCCATGCTTATCCATTTTATCTTCTTTTCTATTTTCTAATGTGACGTGAGGAGGGGCGACCTCTTCCATTCTTGTGCTTTCGTGGTTGTTTGTGTTGAATGTCCAGGAATTTCCCGAATTATGATGACTCTCGTGCTCGTTGTTTGTCTCATCTCTACTCGAGTCTCATTCTTCATGCTTTTGGAAATTCGTGTTATATCCTAATCTAATCGACTAACGTATCTTTGGCATAATTAATAAATGGCCCTAGATTTTTGTTAGGATTACCCTTACCTTTGAAACATTGAGGACAATGTTTATCTTTTGTCTGGGGGGGTTAATCTTCGATTTGATTTTGCCTTGCACTTTCACTTTTGTCGTTTACTCTCGCAACCCCGTTTTTCCTTAAAAATGAAAATTTTGAAAAATTTTGAATAATTTTCAAAGAAAATGATGAAAAAGTTGTGAAAAAGAACAAAAAAATGTGAAAAGTTGAAAAAATCATGCAAAAATATAATAAGTGTTTTGACACCATGTTGACTTTCTTGCTGGCGAGAGTAGGAATAATATTTTGACTTGATCGGGCGTGTTGAGCCCTAGCTTGTTCCCTTAACCAATGATGATCACAAAAGCTTTTGCTAGTCTTGTACACAAGGAGCTACTCTTTTGTCGGCTCCCGTACTTGACTTTTAACATGCATGGCTTTAAAAGCTTTCGCTAGTCTTTTACTTAAGAAGCTAGAAAATGCGAATTCTTTTATTAGAGTTTGCAAGTTTCCGTAATTGACTTTAAATATGCGTGGCTTGATTATCGGCTAAGTATTCGCGAGTCTCATTATTTGAGAACTTTAAAAAGGCGAAGAGCGAGAAATGATAGTGTTTATTTAGAAGTTAGATGCCATAAGTGGAGTAGTGGTTCTCTTTAAAGCTCATCGAAGGTATTTGTGGTCTTTTGTTCCCATCAGCTTGTTTCACCCCATATCTTGTGTATAATAATTAAAGATATTTTGGTTTTGACGAAATTTAGTTCTTTATCTTCTTAAGAGAATCTTTTCTTGAAAAATTGGGTACACATCAAGGATACACGCAAATCGTATTGAGTTGTATTGTATTATGTTGTATTGAGTTGTACGTATGTGGTTTCGGAGCTACCCTTTAAAGCCCGGTATTCATTAGAGCTAAGGTTCTTTGAGACTTCGGATTGAGATCGGGCCTTGGATCCTTACTTCTAAAGGCGGTAAGGTCTTGGATTGAAACCGTGAAGGTTCGGAGTTGAAAAGTTACTAAGGCAAGAAAAAGAAAAGAAAAAAAATGAAAAAAGTATATAAAAAAAAAATGATGAAAAAGTGAAAAATCAAAAGAAAGAATAAGGATTTATGTTGAGATTTATGGATTATGAGCTTAAGTGTTAAGACTAAAGTTGGTAGCACGTGAGGTGCATGCGAATGATCCTAGATCGGGCGCATGAGGTGCACGTGAAGGTACTCTCCAACTTATGTCTATTTTGGTGTACTCCAAAGTCTTTGTGTATGTATCCAATATCCTTGATGTGGACCTCATTTTTTGAGCAAACCTTCTTAAGAGAAGATGACTAACTACTTAGCGTTGAAATTCTTGGTATCTTTATCGGACTAATTCATATTGGAACGAGAATTTATGAAGCAATTCATTTCTCAATTTAATTTAAAAAAAAAATCTAGATACACTAAGATATGGGAACGAGAGGTTTCACAAGTAACTACGATGAGTAGTATTGACATCTAACTTGTAAATAAACGGTGATCTCGTTCATAAGCTTAGTTTGGGGACTTGTGAAAAATCAAGGATGACGAATTTTATCCTTTTGGTCACTATTCTTTGAATTGTGTTTCTACTCTATGAACCTTATAATTATCACAAGATAATGAAAGTTAACATATCGTCATATGAATAAAGTTGAAAAATAAAAAAATAGTAGTGTAAAGTTTATATATGGAATAAAATGGGTAAACGGGGCGTTTTCGGGAATAAATGATTTTGAAATCTCTTTTGAACGTTCTTGCTACTTTTCAAAGTTAGTAGAAAGAGTTTCTAAGTTATTTATCTCGAGAATGTGATGTGATTACATTGCGTGAGGACACGACAATATCTTAGTCTGGGGGATTTTGGTATGTGTAAATTCACATACCTTTTCATGACCAAAACCGACCCAAAATAGACTAATTGTATTAACAAATGCCAAAGAATACATGTTTTTGTGATTGTGATTGTGCAGGTAAGGATATTTCACAAAACGGACAAAAATCACAACAAATCTGGAAAAACGAGCACGAGAGTGGAATGAGTTCAGAATAAGCCAGAAATCAAAGCTGGAAATTTTATTGAACTCAAAATGTCAAAAGAGATCCTTCAAGAATGAAAGATGTACAAGAATGGACCTTGGAATGAAATTTGAAGAAATGGCAAGAAAGGCCCCTGCACTTTGAAAGTTTACATAATTAGTCCTTCATGAAAGATTTTTGAAGATAAGGCAAATATGGTCCTTGAAGTATCATCAAATGTCACAAATGGCCCTTGGATTGATTTATGGATATGGGCTATTTTGGTCCTTGAAGTTACAAGAATTACACAATTGGTCCTTGATTTCTTATAAACTTAAATTCTGTAACTACAAATACAAAGGTCTATAAATCTTAAATCCCACAGCCCATTCCTTTATTACACCAAAGCCCAACATATCCCAAAAATCATACCCGACCCATTATTCCATTCGGTCAACCCACTAAAACACGGGTAAAACAATTATAAAATACATTTAACCTTTCCCGCCCCCTTTTTTATCCCCAATTACCCAGTTACTATTCACAGCATAAACCCTAATTGCCCCGCCCTTTAATTACCACAATTAAGGGCAATCAAGTCAATTCATATGCTTCTAGAAGTGCGTCAGAGGTGTCAGAGACTTGTCAGGATAAAGAAGCACACGTGAGGGTGATGTGGCAACCTCCTATTGGCTTGGACGCGTCACTAGAGCTCAATCCAAGGGTTATGATTGGTAGATTTTGATCCAAGGGCGTGGATAAGACCTCAAAGTAGCACACAACTCAGTCAGGATTGCCAGCATGGATTTCTAGAGCCTTCTTCCAAGAGAATCCAAGGCTGCTTACGCTCCTCTCTCATCCCCTATAAATAGAACTTCATTTCTGATAGTTGAAGAGTAGTTTTTAGTGTAAAGTTACTCTGCTAAATTTTCTTTCGAATTGTATTTGTTTACTTTGATCAATGAATGAAGTTTTTTAGTTAATAGCTTTCCTTTTAAATTCTGTTTTCAAATAATTTCATAAGCTCCTTTAGTTAGTTGTTGTTAACCCACTCTCATAAGCTCACAAAAGCTTGTGAAACGTTTATTAAAGCTTTTAGTATCACTTTGTTTACAATTTTCATCATTTTCAAAAATACAAAAATAATAGAAAATAAATAAAAAAAATATAGAAATGTTGTTTATCTCTAAAAATCCAGCTTACATTTAAGCTCTTTACTTAGTTTTACAAGCTCATAAAGTTTCCTAGCTTTTGTAAGATTATTTAGTTCATTTTCTTTAAAAATCACTCAAAAATCTCATGAAAATATGAAGCAGTTAGTATGCAGTGATTGGAGTTGGTGTTCATATGATTCATAAGCCTATCCAAAGTGATAGGCAAGCTAGGAAGATCTCAGAGAGCTGAGATCCAGATTTGTAAGGCCACAATTTACTTTTCAAGTTCATATTTCTTATATTTGTAGCTTATTTTTGGAAATTGTTGCATAATAGTGTAGTGTAGTGATAATTGATTGTTTATTGTTCCATTGCTGTTAATTGTTCATGTTTGATTTATATCTGGCTGTATTATGCTTGTTTGATTGCTTAGTGTGCTTGTTATCATAGATCTGTGGTACTGATTGAAAATTTTGATCATCATATTGATTCTGAGATTAAGTTGTTAGAACTACTGTAATTTCATTGATCTGAGTTTGTTTCATGTTGTTGAGTTTTATTTGATAGCTGGATCTAATATTTGATTGTTGGATTTCACTTTAATAGTGTAAAAGTGCATTTAAAGACTGTTTGGTATAGAGTTGATTGCTGAGTATTTGTGTTTAGATTGCTGAGATTTTGGTCTAAATAGTTTGTGCACACCATATGCAACTCATTTGTGCATTAACAAAAGCAGTTTTATTAACAAAAGTCAAAAATCACTAAAACCAATGGGTTAACTGTATCTGTGAGAATTTGTTGCTGAGAATTGTTAGTATTGATAGATAAATAGCTTTGGATTGTTAGGATAGTCATTAATCAGCTTAATAACAACTAGTTTGATAGAAATCAGTGGCTGAAATTCACTTTGGTCAAATTTAGAGTGCATTTAAAGTCAATTTGTTTTCTGTGAACTGGTGCATAGTTCTTGTTGAAGCTGGTTTTTTACCTTCATTGGATTCATCATTTGAATTTGTTGTAAGTTTGAATTTGTGATTCTCAGTAGCATAGGTAGCTTAATTAAAGAATCTTCATTTTCATATAGTTCACTAATATCTGGTCACTTCAATTTGCATTCAAAGATTGCTCCAAGTCTGCTGAGAATTAGCTTGCTACATGTTCATTATTTGATCAACTGTATTTATGCTAAATTGAACTAGCAATTGGAAGATTGGCATAGGGCTTTTTAGGTTTTTCAAATCTCAACTGTGTAGTGTAGTGTTTGCCCCCTTACCTTTTAGATTACAGCTTATCTCACTGCTTATTTTAGGACTGCAAGTTAGGGTCTATTAGGCTTATTGCTGATTTTTCATGTTAAGTGCTTTTGGTCATTTTGGATTGAAATCTAAGTTTATTTGTTCATCCTAAGCATATTTGAGCTTGAGCATGTGTTTAGTTTTGTCCCTAAGCTTTTGATTATATCTGGCTTATTACTGCTTATTTGATTGAGCTTATTCAAACTGCCATTTGATCCATTTAAATGTTCTGAGTAGAAAGTTGATCTGATTTCGACTTTTTTGATCATAATTGAGTAGTATAAATCTTCTGTAACAATTTCATAAATTTTTGGATCAAGTGCTTATAAATAAGCACTTTAATAAGCTGTTTTTAAGCTCTAATAAGCACTTCTGTCTTATTTTTCAAAAAGATTTTTCTACAGTAGACTTAGAATATTATTTTAGAATTTCCATAAAAATTTCAGAATTAATTGAATTGTTTTACTATTTCTTTTCAATTTTAAATAGATTTTAGAATACTAAATCATTTTTAATTTCAAAATAAATCATAAAAAGACAAAAATATTTTCTGATTTTATTTTTAAATTTCATTTTCAGTTTAATTAGATTTTTAGAAATTTATTCTGTAGAATAAATTTTTTATTTTTAAATTAGTTTGATTTTCTTTTATTAAATAAAAATAAAAAATAGTTTTTAATTCATATTAAATAAATAAAAAGTCAAAAAAATATTTTTCTTTTCCTAAAAATTCTTTTTAGTTGTTTAAGATTTTTAGAAAATTGTTTCACAATTTTAGGATCATTTTTCAATAAAAGTCGCGTTTTATTTTGTACGTTACGTTTCAATTTAGCGTTTGAATTTCCGTTTTTAGTTTTAAGATCATTGTGCATATATTGCTTGTACTTTGTGCATTATTCATTATTCCTTATCACTATTTGAATTTCAATTTCACTATTTTCACTTTTTCACTTTTCACAAACACGGTTTCTCAAATCACGATTAACGAGATTCCATTTAACCTTCGCACGGACACGACCCGGGTAATTTCTTATTCGTTGAGAAATTGCTTGGAAATATACTATACTATATAAAACGATCACACCACGGGTCAACAGAAGGATCCTAGTTCCTGCTAGCATGCTTCCGTGTGTGATTGAAGAGAAGTTAACCTTAGAGAATGTGGATGGAAAGGAGATAGAAAGGTACGAGATGAAGGTGGCCGATAAGGAAGGCTCCACCACTAAGTACCCTGGAAAGTGTCCCAAATTCCTAGAAGATGGGGGAGTGGTTTGGGCTAGACCCCGAGATTTTCATGCGTTTGTAGATCGTGTGGAGGATGAAGACAGAAACCTCAGTAATGGTTTTGCTAGTCATCCACTACCACAGATCGAAGGAAACAAGAATGGATGGATAAGTGAAGAGGAAGAGTATGAGGTGGACTCCGATCTAGTGTCTACGGCGACTAGTAGATTTAATCCCAACTGATTGATAGGGGCAAGTGCTAGGGTAGAACCTGAGCCTTTGTGCGACGTCTTATGTTTTGTGTCATGATTTGAAATTCTTATATTGTCTTTTCCTGTCTGGAGCCATGTTGGAGCACGATTACTCTTGAGTATTGTATCGATCATATCCGAGTGATTTTGATTATAGTGTTTAAGTGATCATTGGAATTGTTCCATGTGAGATGATTGTTTACATGAAGTGCGGTCATAGGAGGGAGTACACTTGTGAAAGGGGGCATAGATAATTATGGTGGCCAACATAATTATACATGCGTCACAACACAAGTGGACTTGCAAGTAGGATAGCATGGATTGTGATGTTTATTAGGTGCTATGTGGTATATATGTGCGCTATCATTAAGATGTGTGGTTTTGGAAGTAAGTATGCGTGTGGAATAGGCTTTATAACTATGGTCGCGAACATAATTATAAGGGTATCACACACGCAGACTTGTGACCATGATTACATTGATTGATGTTTGTTGTTATATGTTGTGGTAGATGTTAGGTGATATCATGTTGATGATGGCTATATGGTTAGAGAAATATTCTCTTAACCGTTTGGGCAATAGCTATATTTGAGGTGTAAGTGGTAAGGTTCCATCCTATCTATCATATGATGATACCTTAATTATCGGTTGGTACTAATGTGTGGTATTTAAGTTGATTCGTTTGCTAAACTCTCCGTTTGTAAACCTAATTCTCTGGATGGCATCCCTATTCGTACCATGAGGGTACAGATGCCATATCCTTCCTATTCGATGTCGTGATTGATATTGGTCATTCGGATTTGTTTCTATTGGATATTGGTACGTTTCTTTGGTTATTCCTTACATTCATTCCGATAATGAATATTGTATTATTCTTCAAGTACTGTTTGTTCGTGATAAGTTAGTGCGGATATTTAATCCCTCATTTACACACCAATTGGATTTCGTGGCATGTTTTGCGATCTGATGGTATCAATGTTTTTCTATGATCTTAAATTGACCGTTGTACAAATGAGTCTTTACGTTCTTCACTTGGTTTGCAATGAATTTGCGTAAAGTGTTCACTGGTATGAGTTCGCTTGATGTTTATTGTGGTTGAAGTAGCTGGTGGTAGAGAAGTAGAGGTTGATAGAGTTATTCATGGGTGTACTATAGTGTTAGAGGGTATTTCTTTTATGGTTGATTTGATACCTTTTTGGACATGGAAGTTTTGATGTGGTGATAGGGATGAATTGGTTGGTTAGGCATAAGGATGAAGTAATATGCCATGAAAAGGTGGTTCGTATCCCCTAAGAGAATGGCGAGGTACTACGAGTACTAAGGGTTTATTCTACCTAGTCATTCCCCGAGGGGAGCACCTGTGTTGTTCGTTAAGGAGAAGGATGGTTGTTCAGGATGTGTATTGATTATCGGGAGTTGAACAAATTAACGGTTAAGAATTGGTATTCTCTTCCTAGAATTGATGACCTTTTTGACCAACTGCAAGGTTCTCGATTTTTCTCGAAGATAGATATGCGTTCTGGTTATCATCAGTTAAGAGAGTATGAGGAGGATATTTTGAAGACAGCTTTTAGGACTCGTTATGGACATTTTGAGTTCACGGTTATGCCATTTGGGTTGACAAATGCACCCGCGGTATTCATGGATTTGATGAATCGCGTGTGTAAGCCTTATTTGGGTAAGTTCGTGATTGTGTTCATTGACGATATCCTAATCTATCCTAAGACGAAGGAGGAGCATGGAGAACATTTGAAGGTTATACTTGGTTTGTTGAAGAATGAGAAGTTGTACGCCAAGTTCTCGAAATGTGAGTTTTGGTTACAAGAGGTGCATTTTTTGGACATGTGGTGAATAGTGAAGGTGTACATGTGGATCCTAGTAAGATTGAAGCGGTCAAGAATTGAAAGGCTCCTACGACGCCGTCTGAGATACGCTCCTTCTTAGGATTTGCTGGGTACTACAGAAGACTTATAGCGAACTTTTCGAAGAATGCTAAACCCCTCACTTTGTTGACTCAGAAGAACAAGAAGTATGTTTGGGGAGAAGAACAGGAGATGGCTTTTCAGTCATTGAAGGATAGTTTGTGTAATGCACCTATCCTGACGTTACCTGATGGACCAGATGATTTTGTGTGTATTGTGATGCGTCGAATCAAGGTTTTGGGTGTGTACTAATGCGGAGGGGGAAGGTGATAGCTTATGCTTCCCGACAACTCAAGATCCATGAGAAGAATGATACTACTCATGATCTAGAGCTTGGTGGGGTTGTATTCGCTCTCAAGAATTGGAGACATTATTTGTATGGCACGAAGAGTATTGTTTACACTGATCATAAGAGTCTTCAGCATATTTTTACTCAGAAGGAGTTAAATATGCGCCAAAGAAGATGGATTGAACTGTTTAGTGATATGATTGCGGAATTCGCTATCATCTTGGAAAAGCGAATGTCGTGGCTGATGCGTTGAGTAGGAAGGAGAGGACTAAACTTAAACGTGTGCGAGCTATGAGCATGACGTTGCAGTCAGGAATTAAGAGTAAGATATTGGCAGAGCAAGAGGAAGCTCTCAAGGATGAGAACGCTATGGCTGAGATGCTGCATGGGTTAGATCAACAAATGGAGAGAAAGGAGGATGGTGGACTATATTTCCTAGATCAAATGTGGGTTCCACTAGTAGAACATGTAAGAAGAATGATTATATGGTTTAGACCAGCTAATGGAAAGGAATGAATATGGAGGATTGTACTTTCAAATTCCTTTCAATCTAGCTAAAAGCCTCGATACAACGATAGACTTGGCACGTGCAGATTGGAAGGAGACTTCCATGCATCACGTAATATCCATAGATGTCCCCGGGATAAAGAGAGGGGATATAAAGGTAGAAGTGGAAGAAAATAGGGTGTTGAAAGTGAGTGGAGAGAGGAAGGCGGATGAGGAAACTAACGGAGATAAGTGGCACAAGGCTGAAAGAACAAGTGGTAAGTTTTGTAGACAGTTCAAGTTACCTGTGAATGCGGACATGGAGCATATAACAGCGAACCTTGAAGACGGTGTGTTGAAGATCAGTGTTAAAAAGATNTGGGTTAGATCAACAAATGGAGAGAAAGGAGGATGGTGGACTATATTTCCTAGATCAAATATGGGTTCCACTAGTAGAACATGTAAGAAGAATGATTATATGGTTTAGACCAGCTAATGGAAAGGAATGAATATGGAGGATTGTACTTTGTGGACCAGTTATTGGTTCCAGTGGAAGGAAGCATAAGGACATCAATCCTGCAAGGTATTTGATACATCCTAGAATGGATAAGACATATTATTACCTTAGCAAGAAATGTATTGAGGAGCAAGTATGAAGAGGAATACAAATACCCTAGCAAGTATTTGTTAAGCTTGAAGGTGAGGGTTGATATCAACAACTATTAGGATGATGCAACAGCCAGAAATATCTGGAGGTTTTTGATGTAGAAAAGTTAGCAAGACGTTACATTTGATGGGATGGTAGAGAGACGTGGAGTGTCGTGTCAATCAGCTTATATCAAGATAAAATACTTACTTCGCGATTGTGGTAAATTGTTTTATAGAACTTTGAGATAGTGTATGAAGATGAGTAAGATTTATCATTGTTAAATGAATGGACTAAGTGAGCGTACAACCAGGCGTTGGATGGTATGTTGAAAGCATGGGTGTGTTTGCTTTTGGAGAAAGCTGGGTACCCTTAGCTGAGTTCTCCTATAACAACAATTAATATTCTAGTATTAAGTATGTGCCGTGTGAAATGTTGTATGGAAGGAAATGTAGATCACCTGTTCTGTGGGCAGAGGTTGGAACAAGCCAGATAATGGGTCCTGAACTGGAACGAGAGACTACAGGTAAGGTTTGCAGATTAAAGAAAGACTTAAGGCAGCAAGAGATCGTCAAAAGAGTTATGCGGATAATCGGTGTAAGCCTTTGCAGTTTAATGTTGGTGATTTTGGTGATGTTGAAAGTGTCTCCTTGGATAGGTGTTGTGTGGGAAAGGCAAGTTAGCACCGAGATATGTAGGACCGTTGAGATTTTGGAAAGGATTGGACTTGTGGCATATCGGTTGAAGTTACGTGAGGAATTAAGTGGTGTACAAGATACATTTCATGTATCCATGTTAAAGGAGTGTGTGGCGGATGCTAGGAGGCATGTGCCATTAGATGAGGTTAAGGTTGACAAAACCCTTCATTTTGTTGTGGAATCTGTTGAGATTATTGATCGAGATGTTAAGAGTGGAAGTGTGGTGAAATAGCGTTCGTAAAAGCACGATGAGATTTGAAGCGTGGTCCTGAGTTCACTTGGGAACGTGAGGATCAGATGAGAGCTAAGTATCCGAATTTGTTTTGCTGATGTGGTTGGTGAGTAGATCGTTTGTAGTTGGATTTAGATCGTGGAAGTTAGATGCGGGGATATCGTACCTACTGTGAGAAGTCGTTTGGATCATTGGTGTTATTGATCGGGGTAGTGTATCTACTTTCGTGTATCGATGGAGTATCAGGATGTTTTCTATCGTGTGTATTCAAGTATTTGGTTCATCTTTTGTGGTACTTTCTTTATGACTGGTAAGACGTGGTAGGATTCCACACAGTCCTAAAAAGTACTAGTGACTTATGGTTTTATGGCGTGGTATTATCTCACTTAGTATCCATGATGAGGCGAAAAGTGTTACGCTTTTAGGGGGTCATTTAAGCCCTAATCCGTAATTATTTGATCAAATATTGCCTTAAATCGTTCCTTTTGTCATTTTAGGTACTTTGGAGAGGAAATCAGGAAAAGAAGGTATTTTGGACGTTTTTGGAGCATAAAAGTGAAGAAAACGACAAAGTCCAAAAATCATGCTGGAAATTGTACCTGACGGCATCACGCTTTACAAGGTGACGGTGTCACGTTTGACAAAGAGGTGGATATAAGATTATACGAGACGCTCTAGAAAGTTTTGATGATATAATACGTGACGGCGTCACGCTTTGTGACGCCTAGGCCGTCACGTTATAAGCCAAAGAGAGATGGCCCAGAGAGAAATAAAGGGGGACGGCGTCAAGAATGGATCTGAGCAATCCGAGAAGGGTTTTGGCGGCGAGGTGATGGCATCACATGCTATAACGTGACGCCGTCAGATTTTAAAATCTATATATAGTTTTCTAATTTTCATTAATTAGGTGTGTAACTTTTGGGAGAACTTTAGGGATAAACCCTAGGTCAGATTTTACTGTATTTTCAATGGTTTTCTACCCTTGAATNGGGACGGCGTCAAGAATGGATCTGAGCAATCCGAGAAGGGTTTTGGCGGCGAGGTGATGGCATCACATGCTATAACGTGACGCCGTCAGATTTTAAAATCTATATATAGTTTTCTAATTTTCATTAATTAGGTGTGTAACTTTTGGGAGAACTTTAGGGATAAACCCTAGGTCAGATTTTACTGTATTTTCAATGGTTTTCTACCCTTGAATCATTCATGCTTAATTAAAGATAAGTCTTCCTTCAAATCAATCAATATGTCTATATGTTGCTTGATTATATCTTATGCTTGTCTTTACATTAACATGCTAGGCTACGTTTCTCTTGTGTTTGCTTAGATCTAATGAAACCTAGCTATTAATTACTTGTTGTTGGTTTGTTATTGAATGTTGTGGGTGGGTGATGTCGATGTTAGGCTTAAGAAAACTGGCTAACCTCCTATACGGTAACTTGCTTGAACGTCTTAAGAAACATGAATCGGATGTGTACTACGATTATTTGGTTGTATTTAATGCATAAGTGAATTCTAGTGATCTCATGTTAGGAGCTTTTAGTCGGCTCGACATAGAGTGAAGTAGGAGCTTATAGACTTAGGGAAGATTGTACACGGCCCTACGAATGGTTTAAAGGAATACAACCCGTCATCCACACAATTGTAACAAACCAATTAACCGGTAAAAGATAGCTAGGGAATAAAGAAATCTAAGTAAACACACTTTTCTCCATATAAGTGTCACAACCAATTTTATTTTCTTGTTATTTTATTTTATTTGCGATAGTAGATATTTGGGTTAGTTGACTTGCAACTAATTCCGCCCACTCTTCCAAATACCCGAGATTTTACTTGCTTTTATAAAATATAAAAATACAAAAAGAATCATCCCTCAACCCTTAGACCTAAA
>LBNU01012811.1:0-26059 GCA_014162995.1 Artemisia annua | reverse complement strand
AGTAGTAAACTTGGGTTAGTTGATTAACAACTAATTCCGCCCTTCTTCCAAAACCGAGATTTTAATTCCTTTCATAAAAATATAAAAATACAAAAAGAATCTTCCTTCCACCCTTAGACCTATTAGAGTAGCTTTTCTATCCTAATGAACACTATTCCCTGTGATAGAACGATCAATCCCCCGTACTTACCAATATCCTATACTACATCGGTCAGGTACACTGCCTGGTGGGGTTGTAAGCCTCTTGAGATCCCTCGAGAGGTAAAACCTGTTGTAAGGTTACAAAACCACGCATCAGTGACAAGGAGGTGGATCACCTCCTTGTAAGCTTCTTAGGGGAGGTGCTAGGGTGTATGCTTGGTGTAGGCAAGGTGCTAGGTAGCTTGGTTGAGGTGCTAGGGTGCTTAAGTAGCTTAGTTTTAGGTTGTAGGTTTAGTTTATACCTAGTTTTGTCTAGTGAGAGATTAGGGTTTAGATTAAGGTTTAGTGCCTATATTAGGGTCCTATGAGTGTTTAGTGACTAATGTTAAGTCCTAAGAGGCTTATACTAAGTGGTGGTAGCTTATGGTAAAGATTTAGGATAGTTTAGACCTAATTCTGGGATGTTATGACCTAGTAAGGGTTTTGTGCTTAAGAGACTTGTACCTAAGTTCTAGGGTGTTGTACTATAGTCTAGGAAGTCTAATATATCCTAAAGTTGCTAATGTAACTCATACATAAGCCTTGAACACTTTCAAACTAGTTTAGATAAGCAATTAGGGTTTTAGAGATAACCGTAAACACACAGGTGCAATTAGGGTTTTGTGATGAGTATAGTGTGCTAGAGTGATAGTTTACTTAGTGAAAATGTGTTTGAAACCTAGACTTGATATATTGGGATGTTTACATGATGTAAACATAGTGGTGTTAGGCATAGGTGGATACGTGAGCTTGTTTAAAGGTCATATAGATAATAGTGATATAATAAAGCAAAAATTTCACTCGGGAAATAGATATAGGCATATCTAACCTAAATAATGCTTAGTGAGGGCCTAAGATAAATTAGTAGGGTTTAGCTAACCTATGGGAAACTAGTGGGGAAGTTAGTGGGTTACTACACCCAACACCATATTGGAATAATAATTGGCTTGCCTTTCCATTAACACATCAATTACAATATATAAGTGCTTAAGGATTATTCTAGAATCAAACGTAAATGGGCTAAGCTATTAACTAATAATAAAGCTCAAAGGCTTAAACAAATATCGTCTAACAACAACATGTAATACCATTAAGTCATAAGCCTTTTGGTCTTCAAATATGTCGGTTAATTATTGTTGGTACAAGTTGAACCAAAGATTAGATTTTCTTTATTGATTTTGTATGTACGTCGTTTAAATTTAAACTAATATCATGTTACATTACTTTTATATAAGAACTTGTGTCCTTTTTTAATAATCGTTTTCAACCTTTTGATTGACTTGTTTACGGCAATGTTTTGAAACCCGGGTTTGGGATTGACCCGGCCGAGTCACCGGGTCACCGGGTCAACCGGTTCGACCGCCGGGTCAACCCGGTTAGATCCGGTTTTATGCACATTTCCAAAAATCCATTTTCATAATAGCCTAATACTAATCCAAAATGAATGAACCTAAACATCAAAATGCAGTAAATAGCACAAGCTGTCAGTGCCATTTAAAACAAAAAATAACCTTAAGGTTCAAGCACAGGGGTCCTAAACTCCTTAATCATGCTAAGCGCTTTGGATATCAGAACCGAATTCAATCTAATAAGTGGAAGCTAATCACAAATATGGGTGAATATATACCATAAGAAAGTCATATCAAACNTCTAACCGGTTGACCCGATTTTAGAAACCCGGGTTTTTTTACCCGTTTTTTGACCGGGTACCGGTCCAACCGGTTGACCCGGCAGGGTCGACCCGGGTTTGAAAACATTGGTTTACGGGGATTGAGCCAAATGAGACATAAGGTGTTTGTTTGAAGAATTTACGAGGCAGAGGAAAAAGCTAAGACTAAACATAGTTTGATGTCGGATTATGTGCGATGAAATTGGGAATAAAAAGGGAAACCCGAACTGCAAGAAAACCAAAAATCGTAAAACTTGACACAACAATTCTTAGGACAAAATTAATATATGTCATTTTTGGTTTCAGTTTTAAATCAAATCAACGCACGTTCAACCGTTTTCTGGTTGTGAAACTAAGGGCCAAATGGTCATACATCCCATCAATCAAAATGATCATTTGCGCTCAATAAACCAAGAGTTCCTGTCCAACAAGTAAAATTATTATTCAATCATATATGTTAAGGAGGTCACCTGAATTATTTTTCACTTATATTGTGGTCAACCTCCCAATCCCATAGATAGGTTATGCTACTCTAACAATAATCCTAATAATTAACCTTAAGTAAGGTTTTTCTTGTTAACTCAGAAAGATTTTTAGGCTCGGTACTCGTTTTGTTTTACTTATGTGAGTTATGATCAAATGAAAAGAAAAATTAAAATGAGAATAATTAGAATATAACTACAAACACACATTTCAGATGTACCTATAAAAGTATATGCACCTTCTTTTAAAATTCTATTTCTTAGTTGAATGAAATGTGTTAATAGAAATCATTCTCATTCTTCTTATTTTAGTTTTTCTTCTCACCAAGATCTCTTCCCTTATGGATTGTTAAAATACAGACAAATATTCGTGAAAAACATAAAAAAGATTATAAAAAAAAAATTATTAAAAAATTTGCAAAAAATTATAGAGGACGTTAATGAATAAAAATTATGTAAAACGTTTTTATAAAAGTATATAGTTCTGTTGCCAAAAATAAAATAAAATAAACGTTTATGCATAGCAATTTTGTGCATCAAAATTTCGTTCCCGTGATCCAGCACCTCTAAAAAACTTAGATTGTTGCGCGGTTTTCTAAAGGTGTGGCTGCTTGGGACAGATGGATCTCAAGCCCTTTTGATGTTCTTAAACATGGTTGGTTTTCTTCCTTCCTTGTTTATCTTTTTGTATTGTAAAGTTGTTGTGATGGGTCTCATTCTTGGAGCCCTCTGTTTATAAAATTATCAGCCTTTCAAAAAAAAGAAGTTGAAAATTTTATGCATTAAATTTTTGTTTCTATGCATTTTAAAAAACTGGTAAAAATTCAAAATTTTAGAACTTCATTTACAATTTTTTATGAACCATCATCTTCTATCTTGGTGAATATTTCATAATTTTTCAACAAAAGGTGTCTGTTCAAGTCTTTTAGACTTCTCAAGGATATTTGTCTTTTTTATTTGATATATTCTCTATACTAGAGGTAGTGGTCACCATTCCCTCACCTTTCACCTCAGCGCCACATTACCATTCAGCTCCCCTCACTTTCTGTCACCTTTCACCCATAATAGTCACCACTCCCATCATTTTTCTTGAAAATATTCACTTATACAAACATACCTCACAAAATACCATATACACATTCACAAATCAAATAAATAACAACAAAACATACAAGAGAGCCCACATATGCACAAAAGCCAAAAGGCGAGGAGGGTCACCACTCCCTCCACTTTTCCTCTTGCTCATGCGCCACCAATTAATACTCCCATAATGAGGTCACTCGTGAGAAATAGGTGAAACATTAACAGGTCCTGTTTATTTATTTTTTTTCATCATAATCTACGTAGCTATTGGAGAATCATGATCAAAGATTTGTTAACAACTCGATTGCTTAATATTCTTACAGTACGTTCTAGACATATAGATCTACCTTTTAAGGATTCAGATTTGCCATTGGTATTTTGTGCAACTCGCTAAATCAGTTGAGTTGTTGTTGAGTTATGTTCATCACATTATGCGCAATTATGGGAAACTAACGTTGCACATTCATTAATTCTTGGATCTTCATGAATATCGGGTAATATTATTTTACACATAAATCTATAATTTGACCAAAGGGATTTAGCATAAGTTATTCCAACAGTTGTGCGTAATTCTGGAAAAACTGACACTAATTTATGTATCAGATTTCATTCGCCCCATGGTTGGGAACTGCTGATTGGCTTTGTCTACAAGGATTTTGGATTTGTTCACCTAAATCCTAAAGGCGGGCTCTAGGCCTGAGTTATATTAAGTTAAGGTGGCCTGCAACGGTGATCTATGTTTTTGCTAAACAGCTTAAGCAACGGATATTTCTACAATGAGATACTGGGTGTTAAATTTGTTGCAAGTTTTTTTGAAAGTGTTGGTTTCATCAAATATTATATGATTTTTAAGTTTACTTTAAATAGGGTTTGCTTTTAATTAGATTTGTGTTCGTGTAGTGTTATGCTTAGCTAGTTCAAATATGTATTGATTAGTTACGAACCGAATCTCGAAATCAATAACAAGTTCTATGTGGTTTAACATTAACGATGTGTTGAAGTTGGATAAGGAATTAGCAATGTATGTTAATTATGTTAGGAGTCTTTATTCTTTCAGATTATAATTATCTTTTATCAAATATTTGTTTTAATTTAGTTATTATCTTTTATAGTTGTAGTAGTATATTATTATTTGTCTTTTATAAATAGATATCATTGTTTAGGTTTAGGAAGAATGTTGAACTCAATTAATAAAAGAGTTTGTGAGAGTTTTCAGTTCTTGGTGTTTTATCCATTGTGATATTACTCGTTTGTGTGATAATCCATCAATTATACTAGTCCGACAGACAATACGAGTATCCAAATTGTCTATGTTGGTGATTATAGGTTAAAAAAAGTGTTTTAACATGTGGAAAACTAGAAGGGGGGTTGAATAGTTTTACGTCTTTTTAATTTTATAAAAACTTTGTTTCAAAAATGTTGATTCGAGTTTATGTGAAATCTACTCTTGTACAATATAAACAAGTATATATATAAACTAAATAACAAAGTAAGCAAAGTAGTAAATGAGAGATGGAAAGATCGAACCGCGAGACAAGAGATTTATAGTGGTTCGGCTACAAGGACACCTTCCTTGCCCTACTCCATTCCCCGAGCACCTAACTCGAGAGTTTTCTTCACAATGTCAACAAGCTCCCTTATGGCGGAGAAAACCTTACACACCACAACACAACTTCTTCACAACTTCTTCACACCTAAACACTACTTAATCAAACTACTTCTTCTACACTACTTGCACACCACAATCACTTCACAACTTCACTACCTACACACCTTACTAGCCTAAATCCTTATGCTTACTTCTATCTAACTAATATTCACAACTTATACACAAATGGATAAATGATATACAAGTGATGATGCACAAGCAACTTGGATGTGGAGGTCACAACAAGTTGTAATACTTCTAGTCTTGAAGGATTGAAGTATTCTTCTCTTGCACTTGAAAGGTTGAAGCTTGAATCACTTGAAAACAAAAGCTTATGGTTATATGATCAAATGGTTTAAGAGAATAGAAATGGAAATTTAGATCAGAANTACAAGTGATGATGCACAAGCAACTTGGATGTGGAGGTCACAACAAGTTGTAATACTTCTAGTCTTGAAGGATTGAAGTATTCTTCTCTTGCACTTGAAAGGTTGAAGCTTGAATCACTTGAAAACAAAAGCTTATGGTTATATGATCAAATGGTTTAAGAGAATAGAAATGGAAATTTAGATCAGAAAGTTTAGAGTGCAAAAGGTGAGGTAAAAATGCAGGGAATGTCCAGTATTTATAGGCAAAGCTGGGGAGAATCTGGAGCGTGCCGGTCCCCTTAATTAAGGTGTCGGCCCCCTTAATTATTAAGGGGACCGCCTAGTAAATTAAGGGGGCCGCCCTCCAGAGACGTTGCCCAGTTTTGTCTTTTTGTGGGGAAGGTTTTTCTGGACCATTTTTGCCATTTTTGGTTAAAATTTTGAATTTATATATTTATAATGATTTAAACATATTCTTTTATTTCCAAAAATGATTTTGTAAAAGATATAAAATGTTTTGTGACATTTTATAAAAAGTCTAGTGTTTAAGAAAAATGTTCCTTTGATCATAGAATGCAATAAACACTTTGTTTATTCATACCTTAAGTGATTTAGATGTAAAGTGAATATTTATCACTAAATACTTGTTTACGTCATAATTTTTAGTTCAATGGGTTTACGTTTTGTGATTATCAAAACATAGAGATATCGATAAGTGTTAATAATGTTTCTAGGCATTATTTATATAAACAATCTCCCCCTTTTTGATAATTACAAAACCCTAAACTCATTAAGTCTAAAAATTAATTTTTATACAAGTATTTAGTGAGTTTATATTCACTTCTCCCCCTTTTTGTAGAATCAAAAAGGTTATGCCGACTAGCTTCATAAATGAAGTTTGACGGGTAGAAAGCTCCCCCTTGATGTGTGCTCCCCCTCATTCGAGGGCACTAAGGAATCAAGCTATGAAATGCTTGGCTACAAAAACATGCTAAGAGTACAAGGCATATATATATGCAAAGCAAGAATAAAGCAAGCATAGACAACAAATTCATTCAAGCATTTATGATGGTCATATAAAATATATGAGCATCATTACATCATTCAATATTCTTGAAGCATATTGATTACAATAAAAGAAAAAAAACAAAATAGTCCTAAATTGCCAACTAAAGCTTCTTAGACTTGCTTGCAACACATGGTTGAATGGGTTTATTTGTTTGAGGGGAACATAAGCATAAAACTTAGTTGTTTGATGGAGAAGGGTATGGAGCAGAAGAGGTGGATCTCACGATGTTGGATCGTGTTAAGGGAGGTATTGGATGAGGACGAGTTAGAAGATATTCGATCCAAGAAATATCTTCGCTCAAGTAGAGGATTTGTTTTTGGACGAAGATGTAACAAGGGCAATAATGGGTGTGGTTTGTAACTTGATCCAAGTTGAGAGAGTGGGGTAAGCAATTTGCATAGGGTGATGATGGAGGTTGCCCTTGGTTGCGTTATGCAAGATGCATAGCAAGGAGATCACTTAGGTCATGGATTTGATTGATTTCTTCATGGAATTTTTGCTTTTCTGTGGCAATGTGGAGTGAGTCATTTGTTTGGTATGGATGAATAGGGTTTGTGTAGTTGGAAGTGAAGTTGTTAGAGGTGTAGTTTGATGGTTGACCAAATTGATATGGATCATTGTAGTTGGTTTGAGGTTGAGATGTGTAGCTAGGAATGAAAGAGGATGTTTGGCCAATGTTGTATGGTTTGTAAAGTGGATCAAAGGAATGTCCTTGTGGGTTTGGAGTATAGTTTGGGAAGTAAGTAGTTGGAGGTGTTGATTGATTACCAATTTCATTGGTTGCGATTGACTTGTTTNGAGATGTGTAGCTAGGAATGAAAGAGGATGTTTGGCCAATGTTGTATGGTTTGTAAAGTGGATCAAAGGAATGTCCTTGTGGGTTTGGAGTATAGTTTGGGAAGTAAGTAGTTGGAGGTGTTGATTGATTACCAATTTCATTGGTTGCGATTGACTTGTTTCGAGGGCTTTTTCTTCGCCAAACGGGTTTTTTGGTCATCCTTGCTAGCCTTGAGGCTTTTGATTTTGGTTTGTTTGGAGAGGTCATGATGTGATGAGTTGAGAGTTTGAGGAATGGGGTATTTAAAGTGTGAGATTTATGTGATTATGGATGGTTAATGTTTGTTTGAGGGATTAGGACAAAATATGTTTGTGAATTTTAGGAAGTGTAGGGTAAAATGGGCTAAAAAGCAGAAAAAGATTATGTAAACTCAACCTTCAGATGGTCGGTCCCCTTAATTGGAGGCCGGTCCCCTTAATAATTAAGGGGCCGCCTTATGAATTAAGGGGGCCGCCCAACTCTTTGTGGCAATTTAGTATGTAATATAATTATAACTAAGCATGCATGCAAAAACAACTAAGTGATAGAACAAATAAGCAAGTCAATCTTCCAAGTAGAACTATCTTTGAGCAAGGGTAAAGGCAACTAGTGAGTGAAAAACTAGTGATGGAACAAATGTGACAATGATATTCTTGACTTTGTCCTAGTGTGTGCCTATATGCAACAAATATGGAGATGTGATTGCTTCGACTTCTAATGCAAAAATGAATATATCCTAAGAAGCAATCCAAATTCTCCTTGATTCGATTTTGCTCAATTCATGAATGTCAAAGGTATACATTGGATTATATATTTTGACAATTCATGTGAGATTTCATGCATGATTTTAAAGAATGTTTTTAGCATTATTCAACAATGCAAGAAGAATGGTTTTTATGTGTTTCCTAGAAGTGAGAATTGTTTAACTAAAGTAGATTAGGTTTTGTAGAAACGTTTATGCAATAGAATGTTGTTTCCCAATCTTCAATTTTGTGCGAAATAGATTCCTAGACTCAGATGCGAAGAGAAGAAAAAGAAAATAAATTTTATGCAATAAATAAGTGATGTAAATGCAATAAAATTTAGTCAATTTGTTCCATCATTCTTAATCCTAAACGCAAGTGGTTAAATAGTTATGTTTCCTTTTTGTACATTATCGCGAAGGAAGTGGTGACGTATTTCTATATGTTTAGTCCTAGAATATTGAACGGGATTCTTACTTAAATCTATAGCACCTTTGTTATCGCACATAATAGGGCTATTTTCTAACCTAACGCCATAGTCTACGAGAGCTTGTTTCATCCATAGTGCTTGTTGACATGCCTTTCCAGCGCTTACATATTCGGCTTCGGTGGTAGAGATAGCAAGAGCGGTTTGCTTCTTCGAAAACCAAGATGTTAAACAACATCCCATAAACGTGCAAATACCGCTAGTGCTTTTTCTATCCACGTAGTCTCCCGCATGATCCGAATCCGCATAGACGATGATTTCTATGCCGGATCCCTTAGGATACCATAATCCTAAGTGTATAGTGCCTTTAATGTATCGGAAGATACGCTTAACCGCTTCTAGGTCAGAGGTTTTGGGATCCTCTTGAAAGCGGGCACAAAGGCAAACACTAAACATGATGTCGAGTCTACTTGCCGTTAAGTATAGTAAACTACCTATCATTCCTCTATACTTAGTATTATCTACGGACTCACCTTCTTCATCCTTTGTGAGTTTCACTTCTGTAGACATTGGTGTTTTCATGGGTTTTGAGTCTTCTAGTCCAAACTTCTTAAGCATTTCCTTAATGTACTTAGATTGGTTAAAGAATATTCCATCTTCTAATTGTTTTATTTGTAATCCTAGGAAGAAGTTTAGTTCACCCATCATACTCATCTCAAACTCATCATGCATGATTTTGGCAAATTCATTACACATTTCTTGACAAGTCGATCCAAATATAATGTCGTCGACATATATTTGAACAATGATGAGATTTGGGTTTTTCTTTTTAGTGAAAAGAGTGTTATCTACCATTCCCATGGAATAATCATGTTTAATAAGAAATGCTTTTAATCAATCATACCAAGCCTTAGGAGCTTGTTTGAGTCCATATAAAGCTTTCTTGAGTTTATAAACATAATCAGGTTTTGCGAAGTCAATGAATCCTGGAGGTTGTACCACATAAACCTCCTCATTGATAAAACCGTTAAGGAATGCACTTTTCACGTCCATTTGGAATAACTTAAAGTCTAGGGCGCATGCATAGGCAAGTAGTATTCTAATAGATTCTAATCTAGCTACAGGGGCGTAAGTTTTGTCATAATCAATTCCTTCTTGTTGATTATAACCTTAGGCAACTAACCTAGCTTTGTTCCTACTTACTATTCCGTTCTCATCTAACTTATTCCTATATACCCACTTAGTTCCTGTGATGGTCATGTTCATTGGATTTGGGACTAATTCCCAAACATCATTCGTCTTAAATTGATTTAGTTCTTCTTGCATAGCTATAACCCAACTTTCATCTTTTAAGGCTTCATTAATGTTCTTAGGTTCTATTGCTGAGAGGAAACAAAAGAAGTTATTTTTATCTTGGGCTTGTGATCTAAGGGTTCTTTGATTAAGGCTTCCTATTATGTTATCTAATGGGTGTGATTTAGATTCCTTAATATTTACTACTTCGTTATCTTCTAGGTCTATAATTTCATTATCATTTCCTAAGGGTTTTGTTTTACTAACCTCAATGGCTTCTTCTTAAACTAAGTCATCATCTTCTAAAGGTAATGTTTTAGGAGGTGGTGGTGTTTCATCAAATGTTACATTTAATGATTCTTCTACTTTCATGGTGTGTTTGTTAAGTATTATATATGCTTTACTATTTTGCGAGTAACCTAGAAATATTGCTTCGTATGATTTTGGGTCGAACTTAGTAAGGTAATCCCTAGTATTTAAAATATAGCATTTACTTCCGAATACCCTAAAGTAGTTTAAGTTAGGTTTTCTACCTCTTAACAACTCATAAGGAGTTTTTCCTAAGATTCTCCTAATTGATACTCTATTTATTATATATGTTGATGTATCTACGGCGTGGCACCAAAATTTTTGTGCGATGGATTGTTCATTTAGCATTGTTCTACTCATTTCTTGAAGTGACCTATTCTTTCTTTCTACTACACCATTTGATTGAGGAGTACGAGGAGCGGAGAAATTGTGAGATATTCCATTTAAATCACAATATTTTCCGAATTGTACTTCGTTATCAAATTCCCTACCATGGTCCGTCCTAATGGATACTATGAAACATCCTAATTTATTTTGAATCATTTTACTAAATATTTCAAAGGCCTCGGTTTTATCACTTAGAAACCTAGTCCACGTGTATCGTGAATAGTCGTCTACTATTACTAAGGTATAACGGTTTCCTCCATAGCTCCGCACAGCGGATGGACCAAATAGATCCATATGTAATAATTCTAGGCACCTAGTAGTGGATACTATGTTCTTAGCTTTGTGACTTGTATGAGCTTATTTTCCAATTTTACAAGCATCACAAAAGTGTTTATCATATCTTAGGTTAGGCCAATTTCTAACTAATTCCTTAGAGGCTAAAGATTGTATTTGTTGCATGTTTGCGTGTCCTAATCTCCTATGCCACAAAGTGGAGTTCTCATCTAAGGTTGCTAGGCATATCCTATCTTCCGATTTATTTCCTAGTTTCATAACATATACACCTCCTTTCCTAATTCCTCTACCTATTACTTTTCCATCTTTAACTATTTCGCTATCTTTCTCGGTAAAGGTAACCCTACACTTATTATCGCATATTTGGCTTATACAAAGTAATTTATACGTTAAATTATCTACATGCTCAACATTTTCAATAGTAAGAGAGTCTTGAGAAATTGTACCTTTGCCAATAATTTTTCCACGCAAGTCACTACCAAAGATGACATTACCTCCATTATACGCCTTGTATGAAGAGAACAACTTGTGATTCCCTGTCATGTGTCTCAAGAATCCGCTATCCTTGATCCATTCGTCGGGCTCCAAGTCTATTCCTAGGCATATTTCATCAATCGTTTTGGCTACAAGACATTTTTCGTCTCTTGGTTTTTCCACTTCTTCTTTTTCACTATCACNAATTTTTCCACGCAAGTCACTACCAAAGATGACATTACCTCCATTATACGCCTTGTATGAAGAGAACAACTTGTGATTCCCTGTCATGTGTCTCAAGAATCCGCTATCCTTGATCCATTCGTCGGGCTCCAAGTCTATTCCTAGGCATATTTCATCAATCGTTTTGGCTACAAGACATTTTTCGTCTCTTGGTTTTTCCACTTCTTCTTTTTCACTATCACTCCATGTTCCACTAACGAAGGCGCCTTGATTTTCATAACCCGGTGGCTTTGGACATTCACCAATGAGATGATTTGGACTTCCACATCTAAAGCACTTTCTTTTCCCGTAGTTATCGCTTCTATTTCTTTGAAATGATCTTCTTTCGTCTCGTGGTTGTCTTGTGAATCTTCCTTGTCTCTTGAAAAATTTCTTGAATTCTCTTACGGCCATTGCATATTCTTCGTCTTCACTTTCGTCACTTGAATCATCGTCGTCACTAAGTTCCTTTTTGGCTTTTAGTGCAAGAGATTTGATTTGCTCTTTCTTCCCTTTGACCGTTTCCGAATCTCTCTTTATAATTTCTTCATGGACCTTCAAGTTGCCGATAAGCTCATCGAGCGATAACGTCATCAAGTTCTTTGATTCTTCAATTGCCATGACCTTTGCTCGCCATTTTGGATGCAATGTCCTAAGAAATTTCCTAACACAATTCTTACTAGAAAAAGTCTCATCAAGTGCTTTTAAACTTGTGATAATAGTGTTAAATTTAGCAAAAGCACTATCTATTGATTCCTCTTTCGGAATTGTAAATTGTTCATATTGTTGAACAAGAAGATCTATTTTGTTGTCTTTGACTTGACTATTACTTTGATGAGTGACTAGTAGTGAATCCCAAATTTCTTTTGCGGTTTTACACATAAAAATTCTTTCATATTCTTTGCGCGGTAACGCATTATAAATTACCATTTTAGCTTCATTATTTTTTGCTAGTTTCTTTTTCAAATCATCATTTTATTTTTCAAAAGGTACAATTTCATCCATTTTAGTTTCCGGATTATTTTGAATAGGGGGAAAATCACCAAAGGTAATAACATGCCAAATATCAAGATCTTTAGATTTCACATAAGTTTCGAATCTATTTTTCCAATATAAAAATCCATTACTTTCGAATAGTGGTGGTCTTTGCATAGATTGCCCTTCTAAATATTTTTCAGATTCCATAGATCGTTACAAGTTTTAAAATACAATATATTTTAAAAATCTTGTTTGACCTGGCTCTGATACCAATTATGGAAAACTAGAAGGGGGGTTGAATAGTTTTACGTCTTTTTAATTTTATAAAAACTTTGTTTCAAAAATGTTGATTCGAGTTTATGTGAAATCTACTCTTGTACAATATAAACAAGTATATATATAAACTAAATAACAAAGTAAGTAAAGTAGTAAATGAGAGATGGAAAGATCGAACCGCGAGACAAGAGATTTATAGTGGTTCGGCTACAAGGACACCTTCCTTGCCCTACTCCACTCCCCGAGCACCTAACTCGAGAGTTTTCTTCACTATGTCAACAAGCTCCCTTATGGCGGAGAAAACCTTACACACCACAACACAACTTCTTCACAACTACTTCACAACTTCTTCACACCTAAACACTACTTAATCAAACTACTTCTTCTTCACACCTACACTACTTGCACACCACAATCACTTCACAACTTCACTACCTACACACGTTACTAGCCTAAATCCTTATGCTTACTTCTATCTAACTAATATTCACAACTTATACACAAATGGATAAANCAACTACTTCACAACTTCTTCACACCTAAACACTACTTAATCAAACTACTTCTTCTTCACACCTACACTACTTGCACACCACAATCACTTCACAACTTCACTACCTACACACGTTACTAGCCTAAATCCTTATGCTTACTTCTATCTAACTAATATTCACAACTTATACACAAATGGATAAATGATATACAAGTGATGATGCACAACAACTTGGATGTGGAGGTCGCAACAAGTTGTAATACTTCTAGTCTTGAAGGATTGAAGTATTCTTCTCTTGCACTTGAAAGGTTGAAGCTTGAATCACTTGGAAACAAAAGCTTATGATTATATGATCAAAGGGTTTAAGAGAATAGAAATGGAGATTTAGATCAGAAAGTTTAAAGTGCAAAAGGTGAGGTAAAAATGCAGGGAATGTCCAGTATTTATAGGCAAAGCTGGGGAGAATCTGGAGCGTGCCGGTCCCCTTAATTAAGGTGTCGGCCCACTTAATTACTAAGGGGACCGCCTAGTAAATTAAGGGGGCCGCCCTCCAGAGACGTTGCCCAGTTTTGTCTTTTTGTGGGGAAGGTTTTTCTGGACCATTTTTGGCATTTTTGGTTGAAAATTTGAATTCATATATTTATAATGATTTAAACCTATTATTTTATTTCCAAAAATGATTTTGTAAAAGATATAAAATGTTTTGTGACATTTTATAAAAAGTCTAGTGTTTAAGAAAAATGTTCCTTTGATCATAGAATGCAATAAACACTTGGTTTATTCATACCTTAAGTGATTTGGATGTAAAGTGAATATTTATCACTAAATACTTGTTTACGTCATAATTTTTAGTTCAATGGGTTTACGTTTTGTGATTATCAAAACATAGAGATATCGATAAGTGTTAATAATGTTTTTAGGCATTATTTATATCAACATAACATATATAGATACAATCAAAATAGCGGTAATGAGTTACTAAATATCACCCATAACGGATTTCTATGATTTGTTTAATTAATCATTAAAAATAAAAAAAATAAAAACGTAGAAGCGCGTGTACCTTTTGTTGATGATTACAACACCAGTGAACACGGATAATGATCACCAGAACTGCTGTAACTTCGACTGACCAAAACATGATCAAGAATCCTCAAAAGCAAAAAATTCCTTCTAAGAAGTTGTAGCCTTAAGTCTTCAGAATTTGGGGTTTATATTTTGTTAAAACCAAATATTAAAGAGAATTCTCTCTTTCCGGAAATCATATCTTCTCTGTTTAAGGATGATGAAAAAGATCGTTTGATCTATGTTTTAAAAAACCACAAAGCAGCTTTCACTTGGAGAACAACCGATATTCCAGGAATCAGCCCATCTTTTTGCAAACATAAAACCAATTTTCTTGACGATGTCAAAACTGCTGTTCAAAGACAACGAAGGCTCAATCCCAACATGAAGGAAGTAGTGAAAAAGGAAATAATCAAACTTCTCGATGCCGATATCATCTAACCCATCGCAGATAGTCCTTAGGTTAGTCATGTTCACTGTGTTCCGAATAAAAGAGGAATGGCGGTTGTAACTAATGAAAAGAATGAACTCGTTCCCACAAGAACTGTCACTAGTTGGCGTGTGTGCATTGGTTATAGAAAACTAAATGATGCCACCAGAAAAGATCATTTTCCTCTACCATTCGTGGACCAAATGTTGGGAAGATTGGCGGGAAATACTTGTGTTTTCTCGATGGATTTTCTGGCTATTTTCAAATCCCGATCAACCCTAAAGACCAAGAAAAGACGACGTTTACTTGTCCTTCGGAACCTATGTTTACATTCGAATGCCTTTCGGTCTTTGTAACACAGCAATAACTTTTCAAAGGTGCATGATAGCCATATTCCAATGTATGCTTGAAACCTCCATGAAAGTTTTCATGGATGATTTCTTAGTCTTCGGAGACTCATTCGAGTCTTGTCTCTCGAATCTCGACAAAATGCTTGAACGATGCTAGAAAGACCATCTTGTTTTAAATTAGGAAAAATGTAACTTCATGGTGACAGAAGGAATTGTGCTTGGTCACAAATCTCTAGTGCCTGAATAAAAGTAGATAAAGAAAAAATCGAGGTTATTGCAAAATTACCACCTCCCACTAATGTTAAAGCCGTTAGAAGTTTTCTGGGATATGCGGGATTTTACCGCAGATTTATTAAGGATTTTTACGAAATCTCCCGTCTTATGGCCAAATTACTTGAAAAAGATTTAACTTCGATTTCAATGACGAATGCATTAAGGAATTTGAATCCATTAAATAGAAACTTATGTGTGAACCGATTATGGTTTCATCTGATTGGTCATTACCATTTGAGTTTATGTGTGATGCCAGCGACTTTGTTGTCATAGTTGTATTAAGGACAAAGAGAAGGCAAACATTTTCGTCCTATCTACTTAGCTATTAAAACCCTCAACGGTGTACAACAAAACTATACAATAATTGAGAAAGAGCTTTTAGCCGTGGTTTTCGCATTCGATAAATTTCGTGCTTATCTCATTCTATCGAAAACCATCGTGTTCATCGGTCACTCAGCCTTGAAATATATGTTCACTAAACAGGATGCTAAGTTGCGCCTTATATGTTGGATTTTTCTTCTCCAAGAATTCGACATCGAATCAAAGATAAGAAGGGAGCAAAAAATCTGGCAGCCGATCATTTGTCTAGGCTTGAAAACCCTGATTTGGAAGAATTAAAGGAAGATGAGATTGATGATAACTTCCCTAATGAAATTCTCATGAACATCGAATACGAAAGGGGTGTACCATGGTTTGTAGGCTTTGCAAAATATTTGGTTCACGGAGTATTAAGGAAAGTTTTAACCTACCTGCAATGGTGTAAAATCTTTTCGGACCTAAAACATTACTTCTGGGATGAACCATATCTTTTTCAAATGTGTCCTGATGGGACGATAAGAAGATGCGTTCATGGTCCCAAAACTAGAAAATACTTGATGAATGCCATCATAGCCTAACAAGAGGACATTATGGTCCCTCCACTACTGCTAAAGACATTTTTTATACAGGTTTTTATTGGCGAACTATTTTCAAGGCATCTCATAATCTTGTACAAAATAGTGATGCTCGCCAAAAATCTAGAAGTTTGACAAGAAGAGATGAGATGCCTCAGAACAACATCCAAGTCTGTGAAGTATTTGACATTTAGGGTATTGATTTCATGCGACCATTCCCAAAATCCCATAAATTCAAATACATTCTTCTTGTTATCGATTACGTGTCCAAATGGACTGAAGCTTTACCAACAAATGATGCACGAGTCCTTATCAATTTTTTGAATGAACTTTTCTCTTTATTTGGAATCCCAAAAGCTTTAATCTATGACAGGAGTACTTACTTATGTAACCATCAAAGGGATAAAGTTATGAAACATTACGGAGTTTCATGTGTTAAATCTAGTCTTAGATTTATAATAGCTTACTTAACCTATTAGACTATTACTTACGGGCAGTGTACCCGGTCAATTATGGCTAAGTTAGTAAGTACGGGTCGTTCACAAGGAGTAGTTGAACCTAATGCTAATCTAATTGATTTTTTATAGTTTAAAAGAGGGTTCAATCTAAGAGATTGGCAAGATTTTAGTATTAATTAAACTACTAAACAAGAAAAATAAATTAAACTAAATTAAACTATAGTTGTGATTAATTAAAGAAGAAGTGTTAACCAGGTTAATCCTAATACATTTCATTGTTCCGTTTATAAGTGCAATGACCTAATGACTTATGTTTGTAGACTCAGGAGCTGCAGACAACATTTCCTATTTATTGTAAACTAAACCGAGGATTAGCTGCACCTAGCTTTATGTATGCAACCTATATCCCTGAAGCAAATTATCGGTCTACTCAGTCACATACATGCAATAAGTGTTTTCCAACTAATCTATATGATTCATCTATGGTAACCTAGAGCTAGTAGCGAATCCTACTCTTCTCAAGTACCACCTATTTTGAAGAGCACTTATGCTAAGTTACATGTTTTATTCATTTTCTGTCTAACCTCGTGGGCTTAATCCACGAGTCCTATAGATGTGGAATTGCTGAATCTAGGTCAGGGAACATTCCATAGTGATACAGATTACCTACATAGCTACACTATAATAACCTAGACAATATACATAGAATGATAAACAAGTAAGTGAACAGATTATTTTATCGATAAACATATAAGCTATCAAACACAAAATACATTAAGTCTTCATAAACGGAATAAAATCAATATAAAAGTCATAACATTGCTAACACCTAAGGGTGTTAGCCCAAAATCTCAGTAGCAAACACGAAAAAATTACAAATGATAAACACAGTAAAATCGATATGCAAACAAAACGATATTACTTCGTGTGGTGATACGAGACCTTCCTCTAAAACAACCTTATCAAAAAGTATCAAAACTTGAGTCTAAATCACCCAATGACATCATCATCTTTGTCATTTCTTTCAAACGTAAGAAATTGCATACCAAAGTAAAAAAATATTAATCACGTGTATCTTGAACATTCAAATCTTATAGTATTTAGTTTGTAAAAAAAATACCCGAATTAAAGCTTCAAGTTTGGCAATGCAACCATTTACCTGTGTAATCAACTGATCTTTAAGGTTTTCCTTTATGTTATTAACAGGTGGCACATGCGGTTTCTTTAACCTACGTCTCATCCCAGATGTGCGTGATGTTGTGTGTTGTTGTTGTGCGTGTTGTTGTGTGTGTTGCTGAAAACTTTTGAAGATAAGCCAATAGTCATGGTGCTTTAATTGGCGCTCTTGGTATATACCCTTAAAAAAAACTTAGCGCAGCTATCTATAAATTTGAATTGTACTCAGCTCTAGTAGGTATAAAATCAGAAATTGGCTTTGAGTACTACGAAAAGTATAAAATAATTTGCACATAAAAGACCACTACGAAAAGTGTCTATACTAACAGCTATGTTGTTGACGTTTTACCTTGCCAAAAAGCAAACAATGATCGGAATTTTGTAAATGTCGCCATCTTCGACCAGGCTAATGCTCTTGGGATCACATCCGTTTCTTTAATCCACCAACGACTACCTATTGGACGAGACTCCAAATTCTAGATCTACAAAACTCAAATGTGGGATAATTTAACTAATTTATTCTAACCTTGAAAGCCCATATAAATTCCCACACAAATATGTGGGAACATATTGGAGCTTCGGTTCAATCCATCAATGTGTTCGATCCTATGATTTGACACTACATCATTTATTTGATCATACAATTGCCTCCATATGTGCTCACCCCAGGTAAATTCATTCCGAGCTTCAAGATCTTCCACCAATCTCATTAAGGTATCATCTACAACAATACCTAACCCTTTGCTCATAAATATAACCTCCATAACTAACAAAACAAACAGACGCATTGCGTCTTGTTAAGAGAGATTACCAAAGATCTTTTCATTCTCAATAAGAGCAAAACGATCTAAGTTTCTAATGTTCTCCCCTACTAAATGTGAAAATACCCTTTCATGGAATGGTATATCACCGTTCCTATATAATCCAAAACTAACCAAACCAAACTGAAAGCCAGTTATAAGGAAAATTATTGTTGCCCTAAAATGATGACTACGACCATGGAGATAATATATAAGAGGCATATCAAAATTAGATTCATTCAGATAACCCTACTTTTAAAGCATATAGTGGATCGTATGTTCCTTATATATGGTCGACAAATGAGAAATCCAACCATTGTCCAAAACAAGTGCCTTTGAACAATGTTTTTCGATTTTCATCTGATTTTTGTTTACTAAGTAAAAGTAATCCAGGTTACTTCTAACAATTACCTTTGAACCATAATCCTATAATAAGCAAAAAATACACATAAATATTCTAAAAACATGAATACAAATCATCAAAAATATACAAGAATGTGGCTATTTAAACCTAGAAACCCTAGTAGCCCTAAAAACCCTAAAAATCACATACAAGAATATAACTACTTAAAACCAAAAGCCTTGGAAAAATATGTAAAAATAATAAAACCGAAACACATATAATCTCCACAAAAGACTAGTGAAGATTATGAGTTCTTGGTGTTTGATTAGAGGCAATCCTTATTACTAAGCATATAATCAGCGAAATAAAAACTTAAAAAATGATCGAGAGAAATAACTTATGAACTGCTATGTTCGATTAGAGGTAGACCTTGTTACTAAGAAATAAACACTATGAGCGATTTCTATTGGGCTAATCACTTTAAAAATCATCATACTTGACGCTCTATCTTTTTATGTGTAATATATTAAAATTTTTGCTTATCAGTGTACTAAACTACCATTTTTGTCCTTATGTGTGTAGTGAAAACGTGTGATGACCATTTTACCCATCCAAATTACATAAATGATCCTTGTGGGTTTGCGAAAATTGCATCCACCGTCCTTAGGGTAAATTACATAAATGGTCCCTGTTGTTTGGAGAAAATTGCATCCACCAACGTTAAATGTTTTTATTATTTTTATTCATACGTTTTCATCCATTTTTATATACTACGTTTTCATATGTTTTCAAATTATCGTCTATTTTTTATACGTTTCGTCCGTTTTTATATGGTTTTATATGTTTATGTCCATTTTTCGTCCGTTTTGATTCATGTAAAAAGAGCTTGTAGATTAAAAGTTGTGATAGAATTAAGATTTCTAAAAGAAAACTTGACTTTGGATAAAATGTCTCTGAACCGAACTTAAACCACGATTTTGACCCCTTTCTGGTCCGAATCATGAAAAGTGTAAAATACGAAAGTTGTTCGGAATGATGTTTTAGATCCGATTCGAGAGGATTTTAGCCTGAAAATGCAAAACAAGGGCTTTTTACTATAAAAACAAAAACGGGCGAAAACGTATAAAACCAGACGAAAACGTATTAAAACGGACGAAAAAAGATAAAAACAGACAAAAACGTATAAAAAAATAGGGACTGTGATGCAATTTTCGCTAACCGACATGGACCATTTACGTAATTTACCCTATAGGGACGGTTGGTGCAATTTTCGCAAATTCACATGGTAAAATGTTCATCACACGTTTTCATTATACACATAAAGACAAAAATGATAGTTTATTACACAGATAAGCAAAAATTTTAAAATGTTACATATAAAAATATAGAGTGACAAGTATGATGATTTTTAAAATGATTAGCCCATTTCTATTTAGTACCAAAGTACCATCGACCAATATTTAACACAGGGAACATCGAGAACTCATAAAATCATTAAAACCAAGAACTCACAAAACCATTAATACAAAACCTTTACAAAAATTAAAATGATTTAACACATATTACAATAACAACGGTTAAACCTAAAGGCATATAATATAGTATATAACAACATTTTTTTACCATCCGATTACAACACCAAACACGATAAGACAAATTTAATTATGTGTTTTGAGTTATGTGTTTGTATAATGTGTTTTGGATTATGTAACCTTGATTAGGTGTGGTTAGGTTAGGCCTTCATAGAACATTATGTAATTTTACACGTTTTTTCAAAATAATTACAAAAAGATGTATACAAGTACATGTCGAGCAAAACACCTGAAACCTACCGTAAGTCGCATAGTTCTTAAGCCGTCGGTCGAGAAAAATTATTAAAAAAATTTTGAATTTTTTTTTTTATTCGAAATATTTTTGCCTCTTTCAAAAAAGACAAAACGGTCATAAAAAAAATTCTCAACCGCCAGTCGAGCAAAAGTACAATCTTCGGTCTAGCAAAATTAAAGGTCAACCAGGGCCCCACTTTTCATATAAAACAAAAGTGATTAATCAAATATCACATCAATCGAGCAAAAAACAACACGAATCGCACAAAATGTCACTTCAGTCAAATAAAAACATACACCTTCCCTCGGGATACTTGTCAAAAAATAAGTAGAATCGCACGATATACTGGTCGCACAATACTAAAATTAAAATCTCATTTCAAAATGACTTTTGTGAACCACAAAAGCAAAAAATGAACCACTTTTGGAATCGGCTCTTTGAAAAATAAGTAAAATTCATGACGTGTGCCTAACTCAGAAACATATGAACATGTTTCTTGATGTAATAACCCAATTATTGACGTGAGAGAATCTTTGTTCATAATTTGTAATGAAGTATTCGTGACATATTTTTGTTTTATCTTCTATAGAGAAGTTTATTTGTTTATAGCACCCAATCAAGAAAAATAGTAGGAACATGCATATATCACACTATTAATTTCTATTTATTTGATAGAAAATCTGATTAAAAGGAATACTTTAATTTTACGTTCCATATTTAATTGAATTAAAAGTTTTGTTACACATATATTATCTAACAACGATGTTGAGATAATCACCTCAAAGAGGTTAAAATGCAAATTGTTATACACATTTGTATCGTAATATGTCGAATTCTGCACTCAAAGTTGTACCCTAAGATTTCAATGTTCAACACATTTATCGCATAACAAAATGTTGTATATCTAAAAGGTAAATAAATCACACAATCATAAAAAGTACATATTAATAACTTCATCACTTGAAGAAATTGATTCTTTCTCAAGATTTGTGTGTTCAACTAGTGATCACTGACTTCACTGTCGGTTTCTTGTTTGATTAGATGTATGAAGGAATATACATGATTAATCATACTTGTAAGAACTTAAAACTTGGTATGAGTGTTATACTTTGAAATGAAAATTGAGGAAGGGGTTTCAAAAGCTCATTTAAATTAAAAAGCCTGTTTATCTTGAATTACAATTTTATACTATTAAAAATGTACTAGCCTTGATTATTCTTTTAGGGTTTGATGGGAACGTAGGCCATGGATGCCCATGTGAGTCCATGTGCATTGTCTTGCTCTAATGACCCCACACTTTGTTTTTAATTTGGATAAATAGTGCCGTAACTTTAACTCCATGCTCATCTTCAATTCTTCACCTTTAAACACTTTTAATTTGTTTGATCCCTAAGAATTCATCTCTTTGCAACCACAAAAATACCTTACTTTCAAAGCTCCTGGCCATGAATCTTCAGCAATACAAGAATTGAAGAACTTAATAAGGTAATCATTGGTATATTCACTGTTGATTCTGTACATGTATTGTTTCTTGTTTTTGTATGTTCATATGTTATCATTGCATGAACTGAATATTTTCTTTGATCATCGCTAGACTTTAATTATTTGAATCCTTTTGTTCGAAAAATCATTACCATCTACGTCTTATAGCAAGCTAAATTATGTATATAAATGATAATCATTTCTTGGCGAGATAATCTAATTATTACGTTTGAATTTCAAAAAGTGTGATAAAAAAGGCGCTAAGCTCTACCAAATGAGTCATATGTTACATGTTACATTTCTGGTAATCATCACACAATAATCATCCTTAACTATATCCGCATGAATTCTAAACATCTTTTACGAAGTTGATTTTAAAGGTTTTTGATTTTTTTGTATGGAGTTTGTATTGACAATTTGCTTTCATGATCTTCATATCCATTCTTAAGTTCATCTTGTGAGAAAAAACTTCCAAAAGTCATATTTTCGTAGCATGGAACTTACCAAAAGTGTTCTATTCCCGTCTCCCATCTGTTTCATATATATCATTTACTGTATATATGATCACTATAAGTGATGCAAATATAAGATATTCATTTAATTGCTAAGTTGTACGTAAAATGATGCATATTTTCTCTCTATCTCTAACTGCAGTTGAACATGTTTAATTGCTCCTAATTTCTATTTTGCTACTAGTATTAATTGTTGTATATTTGCTAGGTTAAGAATGCATACATCAAGCAAGCTAAAGAAAGAATTTTTTAAGAAATGGATGCAGGGTCTTCAAATATGTTGTTCATCGAAGAAGCAAATGAATATCATGGAAAGAAAGAAGAAAATAAAGCTTTCTTCAGATATTGCCATGGCTTCTGCTAAAATGACACCAACTTCTTGGAGCAATGCACTAATTTCCAACGCTAAAAAATGTGAGCAAGACACTGTTCTTGTGGACAAGTTAATAGGACCCCAATCTCAGTTGAAGCTACAGAAGACTAGCAATAAAATGATTAGTTTCCATAATAGAGTTCAATGCAAAAAAGTCTTGAAAAGGAGTTGCAATTATGCTGCAAAAAAGACAAAGAGGATGGGAGATTCTAGAAAGAATCTAGCAACTATCATTGCGAAAAGATTGGTGAAGAAGAGGACTAAAGTGCTTAAAAGACTTGTGCCTGGTGGAGAATCCCTGGATGAATTCTCACTCATTAAAGAAGCATTGGACTACATCCTGTCTCTTAAGGTACAAGTTGATGTGATGAGGAGTGTTGTTAATGCAACTGAGGTTGTTTTGAATGGTGATAATTTGATGAAGTCTGTTTGATTAAAGATAATGTGATTAGAACTTAAAAGATAATCATGTATAGGTAACGCATCTGCTAGCAAATATAGTTTCTTTCTTTTGGGTCTTTTGATCCAATCCTATTCTTGTATTAACTTGTGGTAACTGTTCCAGCATGTACATATATATTAAACNGTACTCTCATTATCAATGTTGATAGGAGTATTCTTGAAATTGAATCCATAGTCCAAGAGTTGATTTTGCATCCACAGTACTTGTCCACAACAACTTGCAGCTGCAACATATTCTGCTTCAGTAGATGAGGTGGCTGCAATTGTCTGTTTCTTACATTGCCAAGAGACCAATCTTCTTCCAAGATATTGGCATCCATCAGTGGTTGATCTTCTATCAAAATTATCTCCAGCATAGTCACTATCTGAAAAAGCTTCCAAGTGAAAAGGTGACTCCTTAGGATACCACAATCCTAACTTAGGTTGATACTTGAGATAAGCAAAGATCCTTTAAAGATAATCATGTATAGGTAACGCATCTGCTAGCAAATATAGTTTCTTTCTTTTGGGTCTTTTGATCCAATCCTATTCTTGTATTAACTTGTGGTAACTGTTCCAGCATGTACATATATATTAAACTTCATTCACATGTACATCTAGCAAATATATGTACTGCGTATAACGCAAACTAGCATTCAAAGCACCACAACTTTATGTGTTGGTACAGATGGATTTACAAAACCACTCGGTCCTGTAGTCAAGCCCACAAACGCTTATACATGCAACTATGCAAGCGATGATGTCGATTTATTTGTAAATTAAAACCTTGTTTGCCATGAGACATATAATATCGTTCCGTGCAGTGTTGTCTTTTCTAGTGGACATCATCAAAATAAACTCGAGCTTAGAAAAGCCATTTTTTTTCTCTCTCTCTCTTATTGAACAGCCACAAGGGCTGTCCATATGGTTGGTAAATTGCATGCATTTTTCTATTTCAAGAATCCTATGGTTTACCCATTGATTATTAGAGCATCCGCAACAATGCCCACCTCCTCGCGTTATTCAGCCCAATAACGCACGTTATTGTGCGTTATCCGTTGCACCTTCCGGCGTTAAGGGTGCGTTAACGCGAGGCGTTAACCCCTTAACGCCACGTTAAGGTGATTTTTGCTAAAAAAAAAAATTTTTTTTTGACACTTTTGGCCCCTATGAATTTTTATATATTTTGAACTTAAGATATTAGAAATTACAAAAGACCCCCTATTTGTTAAACGGTATAGTAAAATAACGAAACAATTCATTGAAATTCAAATACAATACACAAAAGTGTAAACATACGAAACGATAAATAACGATACAATTTAAATAGACTTGTAATTATCGATGAGTTGTGATTTTTCTTCCCAAACTTGCAACACTTGTTCCCTGGCCATTTTCAATATGGCTTGAAGTTCCAAATCTGTTTCATCATTTCTTAAAAGGGTTTGTAGACCGACCATGACTATTGGATGGTCTTGAGGAAGCTCACGTAACATTTCGACCTCTGGAGCACGAGACTCCCTCTGTCGAATAATACGAGCTATCTCACCAAACAATTTGTTAATCAACTTAAGTTCATTTTCTTGTTCGTTGCGTAATCGGGTAAGTATTCTTGATTGCACTTGAGCTGGTTGGTTAGCCATAGTGTGTGTGTGAAATTTAGTTTGAGTTGTGTTGAAACTATATAGACCTTGATAGATCTAAGAGCCTGAAGTAGATCGTTAGTATAGCCAATGTAATCACTAGCTAACTAATAGAGAATCCCTAAAGCTTGTATTTTAGAAGCGAAAACAAATACAAACTATGAACAGTAAATACTAAGACAGTTGATCCTCTATGATCTTTATATTATAAAACTTGTGATTTTCCCTAAAAAACGTACATTGAAACATAAAACTTGGTGTTCCTTTTATAGACAAGGAACCCTAACCCTAATCCGTTTCTCAAGAAACGTATCTTCTAAATAATATGCATTATCTCTTACTATAATATCTCATGCATATCCTAACTACATTACATAATATTCGCTAAACACTATCCGCAGAAACTAAATCTGCCTGATCTATATCTTCAGCAGTAACTACTCTTCAGCAGTAACATGTCTTCAGCAGATTCTTTCTTCAGTAGTAACCATCAGTAGAATCTCTACTTAGTAGAATCCCACAATCCCCCTAAACTTGAATTTGACCTGGTTAAGTTCAAGATTTCTTGATAGATCATAAGCTCAGAGGATTGACTTCAAACATCAGCAGCAAAGAACCAAAAAAACTGACATCTCTATGATGAAAACCTGAAAACCAGATTTTTGCAGCAACATATGACAGGAGGAATACATCAAACATATAAGTTTCATACTATTCTCATCACATCCAGGTGTGTTAACTCCTGTGAGAGGTGAATCACTGAAAATAATGGATTTGATGT
>LBNU01012810.1:25930-42672 GCA_014162995.1 Artemisia annua | reverse complement strand
TAAAATATAAAAATACAAAAATAATCTTCCTTCACCCTTAGACCTTTTAGAGTAGTTTTTCTAACCTAACGAACACTATTCCCAGTGAGAGAACGATCAATCCCCCGTACTTACCACTACACTATACTACACCGACCAGGTACACTGCCTGGTGGGATTGCAAGCTTCTCAAGATCCCTTGAGAGGTAAAACCTGTTGCGTGGTCGCAATCCCACGTCATCAAAGAGGAAGAAACTGTTCCTCGAAGAGAAACCACAACTCCTGAAACACCAGCACCTAAACCCTACAAACCTAGAATTCCATACCCACAACGCCTAAGAAAAGAAAAAATGGAAGCTCAATATGGAAAATTTCTTGATATAATTTGAGCTGTCCGGATTAATGTCTCTCTTGTTGATGTTTTAGCCGGAATGCCCAACTATGGGAAATTTCTCAAAGAACTTGTTAGTAACAAAAGCAAACTCGAACAAATTTCAGCAACTTTCCTTAATGAAGAATGTTCAGCTATCATTCAGAACAAAATTCCACCAAAACTTGGAGACCCAGGAAGTTTCCTTATTCTTTGTACTTTCAGTAAAACATTCTCTTACAATGCTTTAGCCGATCTTGGTGCTAGCTTTAATCTGATGCCGTATTCTCTCTATGCTAAATTATCAATCGAAACACTTAAACCAACTAAGATGAGTGTCCGGTTAGCTTACCGATCTTTCCAATATCCTGTTGGAATAGCTGAGAACATGTTAGTTGAAGTTGGCAAATTCACCTTTCCAGTTGATTTCGTTATCCTAGAAATGGAAGAAGATAGCAAAGTACCCATAATCTTAGGAAGACCTTTTCTCCATACAGCCGATGCAATGATTCGAGTTAAACAGAAACAACTCAATCTTGGAGTTGGAAAAGAAAGAATGATTTTTTCCATAGACAAGGCTATGAAACACTCTTACTCTAACGATGACACATGCTTTAGAATTGATGTTATCGATGAAATTCTCGAAGAAGATTTCGATGAACTGCTAAATGAATTTAATTAATTACTATACTCAGTCGATGGAACACTTCTCGAACACAAAGTCATGGCTGAATATGATTAATTCATGGCTATGACTCTCGAAGATAAAAATGAAAGTTCCGATGACGAGGAAGAAAACGAAAAAGAATTATCATTTGAGAAAATAAACCCTGACAATGAACTTAGAATTAAAAATTCTATTGAAGAACCACCTACTGATCTCATTCTCAAACCATTACCTGACCATCTGGAATATGCTTTCTTGGAAGGAGAATCGTTACTTCCAGTCATAATTTCATTTAAACTCTCTGAAAAGAAAAAAGGAAAATTAATTTCAGTTCTCAAAAACCACAAAAGAGCCTTTACTTGGAAAACTAGTGACACACCTGGGATTTGTTCATCCTTCTGTAAACACAAAATTCAGTTAATGGATGATAAGAAACCAGTAGTTCAAAAGAAAAGAAGACTCAACCCGAATATGAAAGAAGTTGTCAAGAAGGAAGTTGTTAAACTCCTTGACTCAGGAATCATCTACCCTATAGCAGATAGCCCATGCGTAAGTCCTATTCATTGTGTACCCAAGAAGGGTGGTATAACAGTAGTAACAAATGAAAATGATGAACTTGTCACAACTAGAACTGTCACTGGTTGGCGCGTATGTATTGAGTATAGAAAACTAAATGAAGCTACAGCAAAAGATCATTTTCCTCTCCCATTCATGGACCAAATGTTAGAAAGAATAGCGGGAAATGAATATTTCTGTTTTCTAGATGGATTCTCCGGATATTTTCAAATACCAATCGATCAAATAGATCAAGAGAAAACAACATTTACATGTCCTTTCGGAACCTTTGCTTATAGACGTATGCCTTTTGGCTTATGTAATGCACCTGCTACTTTTCAAAGATGTATGATAGCAATCTTTCATGTATGATTGAAGAATCCGTGGAAGTTTTCATGGATGACTTTTCAGTCTTTGGAAATTCTTTCGATAAATGCCTAAGTAATCTAGATAAAATGCTTCAACGTTGCGAAGACACAAATCTTGTGCTTAATTGGGAAAAATGCCACTTCATGGTCAAAGAAGGTATTGTGCTCGGACATAAAGTGTCAGGAGCAGGACTTGAAGTTGACAATGCAAAAATTGATGTGATCTCGAAACTTCCACCACCTACTAATGTGAAAGGCATTAGAAGCTTTTTAGGACATGCCGGATTCTATCGACGATTTATTAAGGATTTCTCAAAAATCGCTCGACCTTTAACTAAACTTCTAGAAAAAGATGTTACCTTTGAATTCGATGACGAATGTCCAAAAGCTTCGAAACTCTCAATGAAAAACTCACATGTACACCCATTATAATAAGCCCAAATTGGAATTTACCATTTGAATTAATGTGTGATGCAAGCGATTTTGCCGTCGGAGCTGTCCTAGGACAGAAAGATGGTAGACATTTCCATCCTATCTACTTTGCTAGCAAAACACTAAATGCTGCTCAACAAAACTACATGGTTACTGAAAAAAATTCATAACCGTTGTATTTGCATTCGATAAATTCCGAGCATATCTAGTTCTATCTAAAACTGTGGTCTATACGGATCATTCCGCTCTCAGATATCTATTTAAAAAGCAAGATGCTAAGCCTCGTCTTATTCGTTGGATTCTGCTTTTGCAAGAATTTGATATAGAAATCAAAGACAAGAAAGGTGTTGAAAATGTAGTCGCCGATCATTTGTCTCGCTTAGAAAATGAGGATGAAGAAATAGAAATTGAAATAAATGATAGTTTTCTAGATGAAACCCTTAATGCAATTAGTTCTCCATACATGCCTTGGTTCGCAGACATCGCAAACTATCTGGCGGGGGACATATTACGAAAAGGAATGACTCACCAAGAGAAAAGAAAATTCTTCTCAGATGTAAAGAAATATTTTTGGGATGAACCATACTTATTCAAAATCTGTCCTGACGGAATAATCCGCAGATGTGTCTTTGGACCTGAAACTCGTGCTATTCTTGATAAATGTCACCATGAATCTACCGGTGAACCTTATGGTGCTACCGCTACCACTAAAAAAGTATTTGAATCTGGATTCTATTGGCCAACAATTCTAAAAGAATCACATACTCTAGTTCACCTTTGCGAATCATGTCAGAAAACTGGAAACATTTCTAAAAAAGATGAAATGCCTATGAATTACATTCAAGTCTATGAAATTTTTGACATCTGGGGTATAGACTTTATGGGACCATTTCCTAAATCATCAAAATTCGAATATGTCCTAGTCGCTGTTGACTATGTCTCAAAATGGGCAGAAGCCCAAGCTCTTCAAAAAAAAACGATGCCAAAGTTGTTATAACATTTCTTAAGAAACTATTCTGTCGTTTTGGAATACCAAAAGCTCTAATTAGCGACAGAGGCACTCATTTTTGCAACAAATTAATGGAAAAAGCTATGAAAAGATATGGAGTTAACCATCGATTCTCCACATCATATCACCCTCAAACTAGTGGTCAAGTTGAAAATACTAACAGAGCTCTTAAAAGAATACTTGAAAAAACAGTTAAAGAAAATCCAGCTGTTTGGTCAAGGAAATTAGATGATGCTCTATGGGCCTTCAGAACTGCTTATAAAACTCCAACTGGAACAACACCATACAAACTCATATATGGTAAAGCATGCCACCTACCATTTGAATTAGAACACCGTGCATACTGGGCACTTAAAAATTGTAACCTAGATCTAATAGCAACCGGTGAAAAACGAATGTTTCAACTTCATGAATTATACAAACTACGCTTTTATGCTTATGAAAACTCTCGTCTTTATAAAGAAAAAACTAAAGTTTGGCATGACAGGAAATTAAAAATGAGAAAAGAATTCAAGAAAGGAAATAAAGTCCTCCTTTTCCAATCAAAGTTCAAAATCAAACAACCAAAACTTACAAGCCGCTGGGTTGGACCCTATATTGTTAAACACCAATATCCATCCGGATATGTTGAATTATATGGACGTGACGATAAAAGTTTTATAGTCAATGGTCACAGGCTTAAACTATAAAATAAGGAAGAAAGTTTCAAAGATAGAAGGGAAGAATCAACACCATTCTTTCCAATTGACTAAAACAAACTGTTAGGTCACCATATTGTTAACACAAGTATAGATTTGATAGAAATGAGATGAGAAATAGAGTTTGGTTGATTAGATCAAATATGAAGAATAAAAGTGCAAGAGTTTCCTTATGTAAATGAAATAACCAACAAGAGAAAGGGATTACATGGTGTCCTATTTATAGGAGAGGAGCTAGGGAAACATCCCTTCTCCTTCCTTTCTCTTAAACGTATGGGCCTAAAGCCCATTGGACGAGTATTGGACTCATCCTTAAACATTACAAGATTAATAAACTTAGCAACCTGATGAGACGAAAAATGTTACGTTTTTAGGGGTCGGTTTGAGTCCTAATTCGTATGTTTTTGGTTTGCATTTCACCCAAAGTCGTTTCTTTTCTCATTTTAGGTACTTTTGAAGGGAAAATCACAAAAGAAGCATTTTCGGGCGTTTTCGGAGTGAAAAAGTGCGGAAAACAACAAAAACTCAAAAGACCTTGAAGATTACAGAAGGTGACGCCGTCACACTCTACAAGGTGACGCCGTCAGGAACAAGTGAAGTCCAGAATTGGAAAAATACTCGTGACGGGCCAGAGAGTTCGTAGTGCAAATTGGTGACGCCATCAACCAAGGCCGTCAGATCTGGAACCAGCAATTATGACCACATCAACTGAGGCCGTCTAGAACCCTAATCGCCGAGCTGACAACGTCACCTATTGGGCTGACGCCGTCAGCCCGCGTTTTCTATATATATAGAACGATTTTTCTTTATTTTATATAACTTTGGAGAACTAGAGTCGAATTTTGGTGTGGAGAACTTTAGGGTTAAACCCTAGTTCGTGTATTAGAGACCTTAGAGGGTATCCTAACCCCTCTAACTTGCATGTTTAATCCAAGATAAGTCTTTATTCATACAATATGTCTATGTGTTGTGTGATTTATGCTTGTACTTGTCTTTCTTTAAACATGCTAGGCTAATTTACTTTGTGTTTGCTTAGATCTAATGAAACCTAACTATTGATTATCGTGTGATGTGTATGTTGTGATTGTATTTGGGTGAATGTTTCATCTACGTTAGACTAGAGAAAACTGGCTAATCTCCTATACGGTAACAAGCTTGAACGTCTTTAGAAACGTGAATCGTATGTGCGTTATCGATTTTAAGGTAGTATTTCATGCATAGGTTGCTATCGGTGAGCTCATGATAGGATGCTTGACGTATCGTCATAGAGTGAGGTAGGAACTTATAGAGTTAGGGAATTGAACGCACTCCCTACGACTTGTTAGGAATACACCCGTCATCCACGCAAACTCAACATACTAATTACATGGTAAAAGATAGTTAGGGAGTAATGAAATCTAAGTAAACACTATTCTCCACCACTGATTTTCTCTAAAACAAAAAATTACAAAAATATAAGTAGCTTAGAAGTAGATAACTTGGGTTAGTTGACTAGCAACTAATTCCGCCCTATCCTCCAAAACCAGAGATTTTTACTGCTTTCATAAAATATAAAAATACAAAAAGAATCTTCCTCCACCCTTAGACCTAGATTAGAGTATCCTTTAACCTAACGAACACTATTCCCTGTGAGAGAACGATCAATCCCCCGGTACTTGCCACTACACTATACTACATCGGTCAGGTACACTGCCTGGTGGGGATTGCAAGCTTCTCGAGATCCCTCGAGAGGTAAAACGTAGTGCGTGTTGCAATCACGCGCATCACAACCTATTACAAATGTTGAAATAACCGAGACTTGACTTAAACGTTGAAAACTTAGGTTCTAACAATTTCCCCGTAAGGATCGGTTGTTGAAGAAGTGATGTTAGTCACGGTCATTTGACGTTGCTTGACGTCTTCTGTCTTTGCACTTTAGTTGTAGCATTCATAGCTTTGGACGTCTTCAAAAATGATTATGTAGAAATGATTCATCGTTCTTAGTTCTTAACAATCTTCCCCAGATAGAATGGGTGTTCATTGTTCTTTGTTGTTGATGAGTTAGTGATCAATCTGATGTGGTAATCTGCCATTCGTCACATTCTTTGACTCCAGTGGATCTGCATCATTCCGACATGCTCATACATCTTTGATGGTTGAAACTTTCATAATTGAGGAGCTCTCTTTTCATATGTGAAGATTCTTTGTGTAGACGTAGAATCCTTCTTTAGACGGTGTTGCACTTAAGATTGTTTGTCTTTATCACTTTGTAGATTTTTTTGGCATGGAATCTACCTCAGGCATTCATGTTGCTTCGATCTTTCATGCGAGCTTTCTGTAAGTATGAGCATGTGGAAGCCGGTGTTCATGATGGATGTTGTACCTGAAATGAAACAGTTAGCAATAAAACATCCGGTACTTACAGGTTTGGAGTTATAATTCGTCAACAGCATAGTGTGAAGACTCCTTCTAATCCTTACCAAGGCCGTTCCTAATCGGATACCCCCTAGAGGGCTTACACAGACATGCATACGCACACCCACGATTAGGTGAGTCGCTGGAGATCACCCCACGACTGTAGACTGTTTGTAACCATCGAACACACTAAGTGTAATCCACAAGGAATCACCAAAGTGACCTGCTGTCAGGGCTGTTTGATGTTGACCCTGGCAGGATTTCCGTTCAATAATTCGAGAAATACCTAAGTAAGTCCCTCATAAACGTTCAAGGTAGATTGCTAAGATCTGCGAAGGACTCGATAATTTACACTTAGTGTCCAACGATGCAAGACACTTAGTGTAGAAGATTTTTGTGTTCCTAAGAGATCTTTTATGTTATCTCGTGGCTCTAGACTCGATAAGTGCACATTTGGTTTCCTATGCGGAGGCATGGAGCAGAGGGCCTCCTGTTTCAATATCAACCATCTCTAATAGACGATCGATAGATTACACTGGTTCCCCATGAGAATGAAACAAACATCTTTTGAGAGATGCCTGAGTGGCTAAGAAGGTTTAGGTGCATTGCGTCACTGGGTCCATGACGTCTTTTATCTTCAATACCGGTGTCGCCTTAGCAACGACCAGTAGTATATGAATTGAACCCGGTGTCTGACCTATGGTTGATAAAATGGAGGGCTATTGCTTTTCACCCTTTTCATTCATTTTCTTTTTAATTCTTCAACCCCTTGTTTCTCCTTTCATTCTTTTCTCCTTTTGTTATATCATACCTAAGGACTTCTAATTTCTAACTATTGGTGATGTCCTTGGGTAGATCCCTCCAGTTTAGGCGGATCATAGGACGGTTTTTCCTATCCTTAGTCACCTTGTAACTTCATAACTATCCTATTGATGCCTTTAAACCAAATCATTGAAAATCTCTCAAAGTGTGTGAGAGTGTAAAATTTTTTGTTAACACTTTGAGGTTTTGGATTTTATATGAAATACTCCCCCTCAAGATATGCTCATGATAATTTTCAGAAATTTGCATATGTGGAAAGAGTTGGCACTTTTTGAATTGATCCACTCTTAATAGTCATGTACCCGAGGAACACGTTTACGTTGCTTAGTTAAAGGGATGCATTATCAGCTTTTAGGTGATAACTAGCCCTAATAACTAACTTGATGTTGTTAACATTCCTAAAAGAAAGTTAGACCCGTCAAAGTAAACAACTAGAAAGAGTTTCTCGAAACGGTACTTTCTAATCGGATAAATCCTTTCGAATTCAGACATTTGTTGTTTCGTCAATTCGTGGGTCAATTATGAGTCGAGCTCGTACGAGATAAGACTTTTTGACATCATATTTTAATCACTTTCTTTTTCTCCCCCTCAAAAATAGCATATCAAATGTTGTTTTTGTAAACGATTTTGATTAAAATATGCCTTTTTGAGTCTTATGGGGAGAGATCAACAAGATTTGAAGATTTAAGAATGATGTTTGTTTCAAGTACTCCTCCTCAACAAGTGATTACTTATTGAGGTGTAATACTTGTCTTTTGAGCAGATTTGAGAAATACTGAAAGGTTTGAGTAAATCTACTCAAAAGTAAGAAGCTTTCGCTCCTTATATTAGGATTGTGGCACTGATGCGTACCATAGGGTCCTTTCATTACAAAGTGCGGGTTGTACACTGTTATGTGTGCACAAGCCTTTATAATTACAAATTAAACAATATTATAAACATATTGAAATTTTGTACCAGAAGTATGGGAGCTGAGCTAAGCATCGAAGACTGTGAACTTTGGATCAGGTCGGCGAAATGTTAAGACCGGAAATGATGGTCGAACACCGATATAGCTTTCCAACCTTCTGATCTGTTGTCGTCGATATAGCCTTTCTTCAATTGTATGGACAAAGTTTCTGATCATTCTGCGTCCATTAGCTTTCCACCTCGTTGCTTTTCCCTCTTTCAGCCTCTTCTTTTCATCCTCCAATCTTTCTGCTTACCCATTACGAACTCGTTGAAGTGTGACATCACAAAACTTCGGAATCTCATCGAACCTTATGAAACGAAGCAAATTCTTGCTGTTGAGGTAGATGACTCCAAATGCCGGTTGTTGTAAGAGAGAGTATTGTGACATCCCGGTGATTTCAGGAATCAAGAGTTGTGGTGCAGTAAGGTTGATGGTGTTCTGATAACTTTCCACTCCCAGCTGAAGATCTTCCACTCTTTCTTGAACAATTAATCGTCTGATGTGAAGTAGGAGAGATGCGATGAAGTTGTACTGTGTGTCTTGTTCAAAGTTGAGCAGCTTTCCTTGAACTTTCAGTAGATACATATCTTCAATGTCGTTTAGGTTCAAATCTGGGAAGTCTGCTTCACAAAACTTGTACTTCTTCTCGTCTGTTCTCTTGACGATTATTTGTTTCATGAAGGCGTAGTTGAATTTCTTCTCTTCCACGATCTCTAGTATGGCAACGATACGAAGCATTTGCTTCACATTCTCACTGGACTTGAGATGTAGTCGGTGAGTGTAGCCAAGCTTTCGTTTTTCTGGCCAGTGTTGAATACCTAGAAGAGCGTCCCTGTTGTATTGGACAACTGTTTTGTAGTAGATTGGTGCGTGCTCTTCAATGTCTGGTAATTCATATCGGGCGGCTAGAATTGAAAGTGTGAGTGAGGATGCATATCGTTCTTTTGAGGTCTTGTGTGCATGCTGAAGGTATTGGTAGTCATTGTTGAAGAAGCGTCTGTAGGGGATCTTAGGTTTTTCAGGAAACCCAAGTAGAGGTAGTGGTTTTGTCCAGTCTGTGAAGTAAGGTTTCTTCGTTTTAGTTTCGACATTCGATTCAGGATTAAGCCAGTCGAACGAGCCAGATAAAGCACATGCTATGTTCTCCATGTGGTAGTCGAGTTCCACCTTGTTCCCTGATCTCTTCTTGAGAAAGTCCATTGCTTCATGATTAATCCGCTTAGTTCAGTCTTCGACAACCTTTCAACTTGTAGACCTGACATAATACTCTGAGTCATCTGCAAAGTATTACCCGGTAATGGTTCGTCAGTCTCAAGCGGTGGTTGTGCTTTGATCATCGTAGTCAGACAATCAGAGTCACGGGCTTCGTCCACATTTAGCCATGAGAATTGAGGAGTCTTTTTCTTCTGCTTCTTTGACTTTAATGACTTCTTCTTCTCTTTTGGTGATGATGGACCGGTTTGAAATTCAGGAATTTCTGATTCGGGTATTGCTGTTTCTTGTTCTTCCTGAGTATCAAACGGTTGAAGTGTGAATGGTGCCTCTGATTGTGTCGGACCGGTGCCGGATGCAGGAGCTCTTTGTTTGGAAGGAGGAGCCTTAGAAGTCTTGTGAGGCTGCTGTGATGAAGATGGTGCTTCTGACTTCTTTGACTTCTTGCTTTTCGGATCTGAGTCAGGATCATCATCTTTTCTTTGTCGTTTGTGTTTACCGGCAGCTTCCTTGCAAGATTCTTTTGAGGCAATGGCTTGAAGTGCCTCGAACATCGTTGATTCTTCAGGTGTCTTATCCTCCTTGTTTCTAAGCTTGACAGCTAACAGTGTTTGTAGTTGTTCACTAGATAGATCTTCTGGTGGTGGAGGATCCATGTTAGTGCGAAGGTAAAATGGAGTTGACTCAAGCATTCTTTCAATGTTGTGCTTGATCCTGGTATTCAACTTCGAACGAATCGGCTCAATAAGCACAGACACAGCCGGTTCAGTTATTGCAGCGAGATTGTCATTGAGGTATTCAGTTGTGTACTCTTTGATCATCCCGTCCATGTCGGCATGAAGAGCTTTGTTGACAAGTTCACTTGCATCCTGAAGATCTTTGACTTGTGAAGTCAAAGTTTTGACCTGTTGCGAGAGCAGTTGTACTTGGTCATGAAGATCTCCAGTAGGCTGTTGCGTCTCCTTCTTTTTCTTCTTTGCTAAATCAAGAGCTTTCTTGATCCGCTTTGATGCTGTCAAAGCTGCTTTGCCTCCCTTCTTCTATTTGTCTGATTTGCCTTTGGTTGTTTTCTTTGCTGGTGGTGGTGGTGAGTGATGTGATGATGATGATGAATATGATTTGTGCTCGAGTTCTGATGGAGGAGGTGAGGGATCCCTTGGAGGTGTTTCTTTTGGAGTTGGGGGATTCTTTGAGGATGAGTGCGGAGGACTGTTGATATATTGATCAGTGTCAATGAGGTCTTCGTCTTGATCGAGTCCACGAAGCAGTCTATCCGTCTCTTCCTTAGCTTTCCTCTTTATTTCCTCGTCTCTCTGAACTTTAGCAATGAATTCGGGTGTGATGTACTCTGTCTGCTCTTGCTCTTCCTCTGTAGCTTCTTCCATGACGATGTCACGTTGTTCGGTTTCAGTCTGAGAAACTATAGTGCTACTTGAGCCAGCCTCATGTCCTGGAAGATTTGTCAGTGTTTGATGAGGTTGTGGAAGTTGGAGATTGAGTAGAACAGCTGCCCTGAATTCTCTTTCCTCCTGCTTCTTTTCAGCCCTGGTGTCGACAATGATACTCTTCAGTTTACGTTTGTCTACTAGTGGCTCTGCAGTAGGTTCATCTTCTGCTTCTTCATCACGTGCAGCATCACTTGGTTCATTGATGGCAATTCCCGTGCCTTTTCTTTGTTCTTTCTCAGCAGTTTCCTTGCTTAATTGTTTAGTCAGTGCGAGCCCTGGAAGCTCTTCTTCTTTATCAAGTTTTTATTCTTAGACATCTGGAGCCCTTGACCTTCTTACATAGTCTGCTTCGTCATCAGATTCGGTGCCGAACTCAGAGTCGGTTTCCGTTTCAGATGATGAAGCTGACGGTTCATCCCGAGGAATCTGCTTCTGTGCAGCTTTCCTTCTTGGTCTGGTGGGTGGCTTTTGAGCAGGCTTTGGTTGTTGTGAGGTTGTAGTACTGCTCTTGCTACCGGATTTGGCACCCCTCTTGCTTCGGGTTCGGACAATAGATGCTGGTTCGTCTTCTTTCTCATTGAAGCCAACTCTCCCAGCCTTGAATGCTTTATCATAGATTTTGAAGTTCTGAGTTTTTCTGATCTCGTCATCCAAGAAATGATCTGGGATTCTCATGCCTTTGGTTCTTGGAATGAATCTGATGGACTTGACAAATGAAATCTTTGGGTCTTCATTAAATAAGTCTTTTGGTTCCGTCCTGTCGTGCATCCTCTTGATGAAGTCAAGGGTTTTCTCACATAAGTAAGCAATGAGTAGTTTGGTGAACCTAATAACGTGATCACGGTCCTGTCACGATCAGTATGAATGTAATGGAGCATGTCGCTCATTATTGGTGCAGCAAAGTTAATTGGTGTCATGGTCATCATTCCCCATAATACTTGCATGTGTTCAACCCTTGGATGCTCATGACCACTCCTTCTTCCAGAGATACATCTGACAATCAGCATGTAGAAAGTTCTCCACGGTTGCGGCAGATATTTGACATTGAATTTGGAGAGAAGTGTGAGTGATTCATTGTCAGGAATATCGTATCCAAGATCAATGAAGTAGTCAAGGATTTCCAGTTCAGTCAGCATCGGATGGTATTCGTTGTAAGTTGGTAACATGAGAGGTTCACGAAGAGTGTCATAATCAATGTTGTATTGTTGACGGTCCAGCATGACGGTAAAGGATTTGTCGTCCAAGTTTTCCTTAGCAGTGTGCCAGAACTGATGGATGTAGAAGATTGGTACAGATGTGGATTTGGTGAGCAAAGGCTTGCATGGATGAGCCAGAAGAATGTTCTTGACAATCTTGCATGTGTCATCAGGTATACTAAGTTTGTTGAAGTCGATGCGAAGATTGTTCTGATCTATGCCTACATTGTAGTCAGCAGGGAGGACTTCACCAAGTGCAAGTAGTGGGAGGTTCTGTTGTTGTGGAGCTGATTCAGATTGTTGAGCCATTTGTGTTCTGAAAGTGTCATGTCATGAAATCAAACATCCAGATACGTTAGTTATTAGTCCGAGTTCATGTTTGATATTCAAGGACATATATGTTGCAATCATGGTCCAGTTAATTAATATGTGACTAATGATGGTATTATTATTAACATGTAACTTAGATGATATATCATTTAATGCACATAAGTTATTTGGTGACATGTTAAATAACACAATACAATCACAAGTTAACTAACATTCTCACACTACACATATTCATGAGTATTCATTCAATACACAAGTTTTTGTAAGGTTACAATCACTTGAACATTCAAAAATAAGTTATACATGATCTCGAAATTATTACAAACGATGTTCTCTAAAACTATCACTAATGAATATCTCGAGAACTTTAGTCCAAGAAAGATCTCGAAAATTTACCTAAGAAAAGATCTCGAAAAGTTTGGTGATCAAAAGTTCTCGAAAACTCTTTAGCTGAGTTTCTCGAAACATGGCCTGGAAAAGGATCTCGAAACATTTGACATGAAAAAGATCTCGAAACTTTTAGTTAAAAAAGATCTCGATAATTTTAAAAAGATTTCGAAAAATATTTCTCGAAAAATTTAATAGAGAGATTTCGAAATTTTTCTTGATTTTCTCGATAACTACTGTTATGAGAAGATTTCGAAAACTTTACAAAAGATCTCGATAAATCTTTTGAGAAAGATTTCGAAAATGTTTCTCGAAAGTTTTTCTCGAAAATTCTTATACAAGAATTTTTCGAAATCATGAAGTCGTACGTTTATCTGTGAAATCTTTGATCCTTTTGAATGAGACATGTATTGAATGACAATCATCAGTTAGAATCATAATTAGGCATCATACAAAAGATCTCGAAAACTAACGAGACCTAAAATTATCTAGAACTTGATTAACGAGAAATCATGTAGTGAAACCACTCAATTGCATCAATTAACACATATTAGAACACATTCTACCAGTTTAATTAGACTCATAAACACAGACATGAAAAGCCCCAAATTGTTCATGAACCCTAATTATCTAGATCTTGTTTACTGATGAATTGGAACAATTAACAAGCATAGACAAGTAATAGACACATAAACAAGCAAATCCCACTAATAATATCCACAAAACATCACACATTCACAATGACCCAATTCGACTTAAACCCTAATTGTCGAAATCAATTCGTACGTGAAAACTGTTATGATTAGATGATGGGGATATGATTAGACATAGTTTAACACTAAAAGCCCTATGGTTTCATGATCAAAAACAGTCTAACACGCAAAAATTAAGAATTTCGAAAACCCTAGTTCTAAAGAATCAAATTGCACGAAATCTAGCCATCCATAATCTAATTGTTTGAAAACCATTTCTTAGAATAAGCTAAAGAACGTGAATTTACTTACGGTTTTATGATCAAAAACACGGATTGATAGATCGAATTTTAGCCGTGTGATATCAAAGGGTGTGTTTCTTTTTGGATTTTGAATTTGTGAGAAGTAAAAANTTATAACAACTTGGCAAGTTTAGTCCCTAAACTACATGCAAAACCATATAACATGTCCTAAAGAAATAATTTAACGGTAAAGGTAACGACAGTTAATGGAAAATGCAAATTAGGCACACAAAGAAGTAAAAGTGAAGAAAGAAATGATACGAGATAACCTTTGACATTCCACCATTGCAATGTAACATCATAACAATTAAAGAAATATGCAAGTACACATGTTTGCACAAGATTTTAAAATTTTGAAGAACATTTTCTCCCCCTCAACACTTGGTGTGAAAATTTTGAAATTTTTGATAAACCAAGGTGTTGACGAAGATGGTGTACATGCATATGAAAAACAAGACAAAATAAAATAAAATAAAAAAAATAAAACATCTTTATGGAATTTTATGACGGTTTTTTTGATTTTGTATTTTGTTTTTGATAAATATTTACAAAGATAGTTTTTTGTATTTGACTCGGTTAATTATTTTCAAGAAAAGATTTAAGATCATCCGGAGTCAAACATCGCATACCAATCCGGTGAACTAGCTCAGTAAACCTTCCCGGGGGTAGTGGTTTTGTGAACAAGTCTGCCAGTTGGTATTCTGTACCCACAAAATATAACTTAATTGTACCCTTTTCAACATGCTCCTTGATGAAGTGATAACGGAGATCAATGTGCTTAGACTTTGAATGCAGAACCGTGTTGCACGAGATCGCTATCGCACTTTTCGAGTCACAGTACATTGGAATCTTGTTGAATAAGTAACCGTAGTCCATTAGTTGTGTACGCATCCAAATGACTTGTGCATAGCATGCAGACATGGCAACATATTCAGCTTCTGTTGACGACAGTGATGTGCAATCCTGCTTCTTTGATTGCTAAGACATGAGTTTATCTCCTAGAAACTGCAAACCACCAGAAGTACTTTTGCGTGTATCCATACACCCTGCATGATCAGCGTCTGAAAAAGCTATTAGTTCAAAACCGGAATCCTTCAGATACCAGATCCCCAAATTAATGGTTCCCTTTACGTATGGAAGGATTCTCTTAGCCTCATTGAGGTGACGTTCAGTTGGACTGGACTGATAGCGAGAGCACATAAATACAGCAAATACAATATCCGGTCTACTAGCGGTGAGATACATCAGTGACCCAATAATACTTCGGTACTTTGTGGGGTCAACTGGTTTCCCATTTGGATCCGCATCTAACTTAGTTGTGTTAGCCATAGGAGTATTGTAAGTATCACAACTGGTCATTCCATGTTTCTTAATTATCTCAAGAGCGTATTTGGACTGATTTAGGAAAATTCCACGGGGAGACTGATGAACTTGTAGTCCCAAAAAGAACGTAAGTTCACCCATCATTGACATTTCAAAATTTTGTTTCATTAATCTGGCAAAAGCGTTTGAGTACTTTTTGTTTGTAGAGCCAAAAATAATGTCATCGACATATATTTGCACAATTAAAATATCTTCCCCGTGTTTTTGAATAAACAAAGTTGGATCTAGTAAACCTTTAGTAAAAGAATTAGCAAGCAAGAAAGCAGTAAGTTTATCATACCACGCCCTGGGGGCTTGTTTGAGACCATAGAGAGCCTTCTTAAGTCGGTAGACATGATTTGGGTGCTCTGGGTCGACAAATCCCTCTGGCTGACTAACGTATACCTCCTCCCATAGTTGACCGTTCAGAAATGCGGTTTTCACATCCATTTGATAAACGACCATGTTTTTGTGAGCAGCGTATGCTAAGAATATTCGAACAGCTTCGAGTCTAGCCACTGGTGCAAAAGATTCCTCAAAGTCAATACCTTCCTCTTGAGTATATCCTTTAGCTACCAAACGTGATTTGTTGCGAATAACATTGCCTTCTGCGTCCAACTTGTTTTTCCAAATCCATTTTAGCCCAATGACATAAAATCCATCCGGTGTTCAACTAATTCCCAAACTTCAAGACGTTTGAATTGGTTGAATTCCTCTTGCATTGATTCAATCCAGTTGTCGTAGGTGAGAGCTTCTTTAATATTTTTCGGTTCTTCATGACAAACTGTTAGAGCATAAATGCAATGTTCGGCATCGGAATGAAATATTTGTCTAGTCATAACTGGAGCTGTTGGATGACCAATAATGTTGACAATTGGATGGTCACGAGTCCAATGATGTGTAGAAGGGTGAGGGTTATGAAACTGCTGCATATTAGTTGGTTCTAAGTTGCGTGTTGACGACTCAGCAATATCAGAAAGGTTCGGAGTCGGTGCAAACGGATTGAAGAATGCATTTGGATCATAATTTGCAGGTTCGGGTACTTGTTGTTGGTTTAGATCTTCAGTTGGGTTGTCGGTGTTGGAAGCGGTTTGTTCTTCTATTGTTGGTGATTCAGTCGGGGGTGCATCGGGTGTTACTATTGTAGTTGTAGTAACCGTTGTATCAGGTACTTGAATATTATCAGGTTGAGCAGCGGAACTAGTGGATACATCGGTTGCACGTGTCTCAAATGAATCATTGAACAAAGGAGAAAACAATGTTTCCAATTCTCGATGAGTTAGTGACAACGGTTCAGTTGAAGAATCTGGAAAGTTTAGATGGTTGGTTGCGGGTCCTAAGCTGTTTTGCTTAGAAGCCATTTCTGTGAGCTCATCGAAATTAGCATGGATAGTCTCCTGAATCTCTCTAGTACGACGGTTGTAGATTCTAAAACCTTTGGAGTTTTCATAATATCCAATGAAGATACCGATGTCAGCCTTTGCCTTAAGCTTTCAAAGATCATCCCGATCATTATTCGGATAACAAAGAGATCCAAATACATGAAAGTGTTGTATGTTGGGCTTTC
>LBNU01012810.1:4496-25653 GCA_014162995.1 Artemisia annua | reverse complement strand
ACAGTGATCATCAACAAGCATAGAAGTACCAGATTCATAAAGAGAATTCATGATCACAGAAATTATATCAGCACAAAGAACATGTTCCAAGACTCGATCAGCTTCTTTTTGTAAAAATTGATTTTGACGTTTTTGATTTAAAATTGCTTGTTCAGTTTCTTGAAACACATTCATGATGGTTTTGACTTCCTTGTTAAGTTCCTGTTCCCATCTCTTAGCATATGAATGCAAACGTTGAAGACTTGGAGTAAATTGAGTTTGTAACATTTCCCTTCTTTCTTTCGCAACAGGAGAAAGAAAGTTGGCAACAGTGAGTTCATAATTCTTTTCAACAGCATATTCCAATGATTGGATCTCAGTTGTGAAATATTTATAGTACTGAAAGAAAGTAGACTCAGTTAACATGCTTAGTTTGTTTTGTATCTTGGTGTTTTTCTGAAGTGTTGTCTCTAAGCATGTTTTCTTATCTGCTTTTGCTTTGAAAAAATTGAGTTGAGTTTTACAATGCTCAAGTTCTCTTGTTAATGCAACGTTTTTGTCTCTCAACTTTGCATTCAGTGCTTGACACTGAATATTTTGATTTTGGCTGGTCATAAGTAACATTCTCCATTCTGCATCTGAATCAGATAAAAGCTCATGTTGTTCAAGTTGATCATTGTTATCTTGTGCAGTGGATATAATTGTTTCATCAAATGTAACAACTGGGTTTATTGGATTATCATCAAATAACACTACTGTGGACATTTGATCAGCTATATGAGTAGATAACATAGAATCAGATTGAACAGCTTGTGCAATATCTGAGATAGAGTTAGACGGAGAACCACTGTCATGTATCAGGCACGGATAAGAATCATTTGCTTGATACAGAGCATCAGTGTCATAGATTGGACTGGAATCACTTACCTGGAGTTCATGTGTGTTAGCCATTAATAGCATATCAACAGTTCCATGTGAGTTATCCATGACAGGAGAGGAAATGTTAGACATTCCTGTTATTTCTACGTGAGTAGTATCATCTTCATGCTTAACCAAATTTGTCATTCGCGATTCCAGATAGCTCTGAAGAGTGATTTGTGGAGCAGGGAGGATACTTTTCATGAACTTCTTATGGAGACAAGACTGTAGAAGCTGATTCATTCGTAGGTCATTGTGTAGCTGATGCATGATTTCAAGATGTTTCCACATTTCATGAGCACAAGCTTCAAAATCCAAGTTAGAGTAGATGGAATTTGGAAGACCTAGAGTGATGTACCAACTTGCTTGGTAGTCAGCAGCATGTTGGTCTTTTTCATGGCCAGTCAAAGTGTCTTTGGTTTGTAGTTCAATGAAGCCTGTTGAGTCAGCAATGAATTTCATTTGATATGGTCCTTGAAGAATGGATTTTAGTATGAGATCAGCTTGTGGACGAACAGCAACCCATTGTAAGAATCGTCGTTTCCATGTAGTGTAGTTTCCATTAATCAACATAGGAGGATATGATTCATTACCAAAGTGTAGTACATGACGAGGGTCGGTACTGTGACGTGGAGTGTAAGGAGAGTTTGAGTACGATAGTTGAGACATGATGAAATACTTGTGTAAAATGGATCTTGTAGAAGGTATAAGTGTTATGCCAATTCTCGAAAACTATCCCAAGTATGTTCTCAAAGTTTAAAATGTTGAATATCTCGAAAAACAGTCAAAGTAACAAAGATTTCGAAAAAGTTCAAAATTTCTCGAAAAAACAGTTTATCGAGAAAATTTTAGCAAAATTTTCGAGAAATTTTTCTTTAGGGGAAATTAGTAAAGTTCTCGAAAATTATGAAAGGATTTCGAAAGTGTTCCAAGGATCTCGAAAATCAAAAGATTTCGATAAGCCAGAAAAGATCTCGAAAGTTCAAAATTTTCGAAAAATTTCCACAAGATTTTCGAGATTATACAATAACGAAAATATCCAACAACTCGAAGTATTTTCTTTCTTATACAAGAGAGAAAAGCACTGAGTAACCAACGAAAATACTTTAGGAGCAGTCACAAAAGATCTCGAAAGTTAGGGTTTAAGGATTTCGAAAAAAGGTACAAAATTGGCAGATTTTTGTTTTTGTTAAAAGGAAGCCAAAAACACGTTTTTAATTCAAGATTCTTATAAAACTAACCTTAAAATGATGAAATCTTAAAGAAAGTTGCAAACTTTAACAACTTTTCAAAAATTTGAAAATTTTCGAAAAATTGTACAAAGTGTACGAATCAAAATTTTTTGAGAAAAATTGAAACTTTGTTGGTTGTTTTGAGTTTGTAACACAAGTTTGAGGACAAAGATGTGATAAAAACACGAAACAAACAAGAAAGTTGCAAATTTTATCAAAAAAAAATAACGAGTTAAAAGCTTGTTTTGGTTCGAAGAAAACAAAAACAAAAACGTACACCTTCTATTTGGCGATTGATACCACTTGTTAGGTCACCATATTGTTAACACAAGTATAGATTTAATAGAAATGAGATGAGAAATAGAGTTTGGTTGATTAGATCAAATATGAAGAATAAAAGTGCAAGAGTTTCCTTATGTAAATGAAATAACCAACAAGAGAAAGGGATTACATGGTGTCCTATTTATAGGAGAGGAGCTAGGGCAACATCCCTTCTCCTTCCTTTCTCTTAAACGTATGGGCCTAAAGCCCATTGGACGAGTATTGGACTCATCCTTAAACATTACAAGATTAATAAACTTAGCAACCTATTACAAATGTTGAAATAACGGAGACTTGACTTAAACGTTGAAAACTCAGGTTCTAACACAAACTAATCATATGAGTCGAGCTATAGACTCTGAAATTAGCGCTTGGCGGGAGGCAACCCGTTTTTACCTATTTTGTTTTATTTTAATTTATTTCCTTTTTCACTTATTTAATTAACGCTTTGTTTTAAAACCACACTATAAATCTTAAGTGTGGAGGTAAAAAACCAAAACAAATATAAAAAATATATAAAACCCACAAAACCCAAAAATATTTTCCATTTTTGTGTGTTTGTTTTATCTTTTGCAGATTATTATGAAGACCACATTTGGGAAGCACAACTCTTCATGCTCTCTCATTTGTCCTAGGGAAGTTACTCTCTTTTTCTACTAATATTTTTTGTATTTTTATTTTTATTATTCAGTTATAAACATTGAGGGCAATGTCCAACTTGAGTATGGGGAGAGTCAAATAGTAAAAAATATTTATCTCAAAAACTGATTATATGACTAAACCATTTTAAAACTTAAAAATTATATGCTTTTACGAGTTATTAAGGCAAATCCACTTGGATTGACACTATAGCTAGACACAATTTCATTCACCAACAAATGTGAGATATTTATAAGCCTTTATGAATGTATATCTGCTACACTGTCCCCAAACATATGAGTGAGCCGACGATTTAAATTAGCTCTACAACTTGCACTTATTCATCAATAACGAATGCCGTAGTAAGATTGCATTTCTTATGCTTTATAGACAATTTTATATGATATTGAGGCAAACTTAGGATTTACACCAGAAAGCCATCCTATGAAATCATAATCTAGTTGACTACACTGGTCACTAGTATATTCAAGAAAATAACCTTCTAGCGCTCATTTTTAGTGCTATTGCCACCTAGAACAACATGCTAAGCCTAAGCCTTTTCCTTATTCTTAAACCTATTTACTTATGCTTGAAAAGAATGAAGATTGATTGATTATCGCTGTAGAATGAAAATAGTATGAAAGAAAAGAAAAATTATGAGAAATGTTGAAAAAGAAAATCAAAAGAAAAAGAATATAAGAAAGAAAGGAAGAAGTGTTTATTATGTTGGAATAAAAAGATCCTTGTATATTGATGTTATGCAGTTGTTTAGTATATCCTTCTACAAATCCTATAAGAAACAACAAAGGAAATTACCCATGCCTTGCTCATACCCTTAATCCCTAAGCCAACCTGAAAAAGTCCTCATTGATATCATTGTCTGGTGCTTACGCCTTGTCGGAGTTGTCTTTGTGATTTGTGCAAGCCTATGGTAGCTATTTAGTCGTGTCTGTGCATATATTGAGTGAACTTAACTCTATTCGAGTGAATTGTGTGAATCATTTAAAATAATCCTTCGTGAGGTGTTTTTAGTTATGTGTCATTGCCTTTCTAGCAAAATAATAAATCTGATTATATATCTCCATGATCACAAAAAAAATTTAATTTTCTCGTCTGATTACTTGAGGGCAAGCAATAGCTAAGTGTGGAGGTATTTGATAATGCTCTAATTATACATATTTCTTGAGCATTATTCTATATGTTCTATGATCATTTTATGTGAACTTTTGTTACTTAATAGCATAAAATGATTGCAGGTTCACTATTGGATGATCTGAGCATGAAACACCTAAAAACCTATTATTTCGCCACTTTAAGTGAATAAATAAAGAAGTCTTCCATGATTAGCTTTTCATGCAAGCCAAGTGCGCGGGTTTTGCAAGAAAGTGCGCCGCACTTACCTCTCAGTCAAGGGAAGTCAAATATATAATATTAAGTAAAAGTGCGCCGGTCTTACAAACTAAGTGTGCCATACTTCCTCTGCATTTATGAAACTTTGGCGCCAAGAAAATAAGAAAGTGCACCGCACTCAGAAAGCAAGTGCGCCTTACTTCACATATCAGAATGCCTATAAATAGAGCTCATTTGCAAGTATTTGAACTCTCCACTCTATAACCAATTTCCCACGAAGCTAAGTCCGAAGTAATACGTGATCCAGAGCCAAGTTGCAGGGGTGAACGAATCAGAATAAGGGGTGTTAAGTACTTGTTGGTGTCGAATTCTTGGTTACTTGTGACACTTGTGTAATCATTTGATCAATCCAATATGTATGTCTCTTGTTTACTATTTACTCACTTCTGTTATTATGAACTCATTAGCCATGAGAGGCTAAACCTCTTGTGATTGCTTGGATATGTGAATATAATAAAGTGACTTATGATTATGTTTTGATCTCTACCAATTTCAAGTTTATATTGTGAACTATTTCATCTCTAGTCTTATTACGTTTACTTATTGAACATGGTTGAATATAATATGTTGGGATAGGTCGAAAGAACCAACGTTTTAAACGCAATTCTAGGAACTTGTCCGTGTTACTAGTCTTTGAAAGGATAAATCCACTTAGAAGAGTCAATAATAATCTAGACTTGATATGAAATACTATTTCGAGAGAAATCACTTAATGGGTAAATATGAATCTTGAATTGAACCTACGAATTATGAAATTGCTCTTTTGATGAAAATAGCTTTCTTATAAGTTGTGCTCCTTTATCCAACTGAGATCAAACATAAGCATTGTCACTAGATTATCTAAGCTATCCAAGCAATCATTTGTCTTAATATTTGAATTCCTTTTATTCCTATAATCGTTACTTGTCTTCTTTTACTAATTATTATACTTAATACGAAAGAACTAAGTCCCTGTGGATACGACCTGGTCTTACCTTAATCTAATACTACCAAACGGGGTTATACTTTACCCGTGTGTTTGGTTTATTAAAATCGGTGAAACTAGTATTATAAATTTAAAGCTTTCCTTACACATCAGTTGGTTTGGTATATAGTGCAAGTCTTTGGCATTTTTAGGCTATGATATAAATGAGGATCATAGCTATAAATAAGGATCATAGGTCTCTGGTAAAAACTCACAAGTAGAATATTAAAGATTCTTTTGCAGGCTATGCTAGAATAATACCTTTTGCAGTTTGAAAAAAAATAGTGTAATATGGACTACTTGCAGGCTATGGTAGCATAGTCACAATTGTTGTTGCAATGTTTCAAAAGTAATATGAACTTAAAAGAATGCACAAATTGAAGATTACATAACATATTGCATATTTCATTGCATATAAGAGTTTAACAATGACCATCAAAAGTGCCCTGTATGATGTACAAAATGGGCTATTGTTTGATGGTCATTACATAAACTAACCACATTAGTTGCTGCTAAATAGTAGTTGTTCTAGTCATATTACATACCCAAGATTAGTTATAACAGTTTACATTAGTTGCCCTCAAAAGATGTACAAAATGGGCACATGAAACTATGTTTGTTCAAGCATCATCTAGATCCAGTGCAGATTGAGGAGTGCTGCCCTGGCCATGGATCTGTTAGCCAACTTGTTTTTGATGATTCTTTCACTAGGCCTCCTCAGTCTTACATGTACTACTGGATCTTGCATCTGAACTTCATGTTGAACTTGTTGTTGCTCTTCTGCCTGCATTTCAGGTTCAACATGTTGAGTTTGAGATTCTTCTACCTCCATGATTTCTACTTGAGTACATGTCAAGTCAATCTCTATTTGATCTTCATTTTGAACTTGTTGATGTTGCTCTTCTGCCTGCACTTCAGGTTCAACCCTTTGACCAGCATCCACTGCATCAGTTCGTTGGTCCCTTTGATCTTCTGGCTCACCAAACCATTTTGCATAAGCTGATGTGCAAGATCTTTTGAAACTATTCCTATTTTGACCCACTTGTGCCAGCTGTGTTCTTATTTGACCCACTTTTGCCACCTGTCTTCCTATTTGACCCACTTGTGCCAACTGTGTTCTTATTTGACCCACTTGTGCCACAAGTCTTCTTATTTGACCTAACAATTTTCCTCTTGGACCCACCAACTGCAGTTGATTGCCTTACCTCCATAACAACATCTTCCACAATAGTTTCATCCTCATTTCCCTTTTTCTTTCTAGGCCTACCTCTAGCTTTTTTTTCTTTAGGTTCCTGTTCAACTGGTGTTTGTTTGCAACTTTTTTTGTTATGCCCATGTTGGTGGCAGATACTACAAGTCATCTCAGTACCTACCTTTGATACTCTTTTTGAGCTACCCCTTACCCTTTGATCTAATTCATTTCTTTCTAGGCCTACCAGGCATTTTTTGGGTTTGGGAAGTAAAACAAGTGAGTACATACTCTGATCAGGCCATAAATCAATACCATCAACTGGTTTCATAAAATTGTTATATGTGACATGATACATGTCTGTTTGAAACCAAGCTGGAACATAGCTCTCAGGTACCTTGTTTATATATAATATTACCTTTTGTTTAATGTACACAAGGTATACCTGATAGCTGCTACATTCTACAGGTGCAAGACTTTTTTTGTTCATCAGCTGTGAATGCCTCACTCCCTTATCTCACCTCAAACACATTCCCACCAGCAGGGATAACATGCCAGATCCTACAATATAATATAGTTATTAGTGTCAATGCAAACTGTTTCATAAATTAAGTAACATTAACTTGTACAACAAACATACCTTTGTTGGTCTTTCAGCCATTCCAATCTCTTTTGAATGTTGGGACAAACTCCAGGGTTCCATTTCTTGTTGATTTCCCTCATTCTGTGCATCCTTTCTAGTACTATGACTCTCATAGATTCATAGTTAGTATTGGCTTGTCCCTTACACTTAGAATCACACTATTAAAGCATTCACTGAAACCATTCTCAACTGCTTCACATCCTCTGCCCACTTCAAAAAAGGCTATTGACCATGTTTTTGGATTCTATAACACCCCCAAAATTTGGTACAGCGGAATACTTATCATGCTTTCGGGGTGCTACTAGGATTGGTATACATAAGCAAGCATATAGATGAGATAAGCAACTTTCCATACAAAGACTTATAATATCAAGATAAATAGGTTTACATTAATCCCAAATATTCAAAGTACGGCCCATTAAGAAAATAAAAGATAGGTCCCAAATTTATTATCAGAGTTCATTACGATCCTTCAACCATGCCACGTGCTACCAAGCCTTTCCGAATACCAATCCAAATCCATCAAACTAATCACCTGAGAAAACATGCTAACGTCAGCTAATGCTGGTGAGTTTATAGGTTTGGACACGAAAATACATAGTAGTGGACCATCATTCAAATACTTGCTAACCTGGACTAAGTCACGCGTCATACCACATATATACCCCTATAGGTGCACACTATAGCCAAATCACATAATCACATACAATGGCGACATGCTAAATTGAGGCTCACTCAATGGCGACATGCTACTCAATTGCTCACCCAATCATAACATAGAACGCTCACCCAATGGCGACATGCTCAACACACACTTAGCCAGAAAATATACATAGCAAGTTTTCAACCAAAACATAGTAAAAAGGTCCACTTAAAACAGTTTTGCATGTTTCTCACCCCAATGCTCAAAACGATAAAATAGCAGTAAAAACGGGGCTATAAACTCACCTCAAGTCCAGCAAACAGCAAAGAATCAACAGAAGTAAGAGAGCTATCAACTATCTGGCAACGGCGACTACTGACTCGGCACTACCTAATAATATCAATACGCCTCAGTACATATATACTTCGAATAAACAATTCCCAATCCTAAATGTATTCCATTTCTATTTCCAAAACTCATTTCATATCCGTTTTAATGTTTGGTATCCGTGCATGTAGTGTCGACTCAACACAACTCAAATGAACTCACACTCGAAAGAACTCAATCAATCAAGCACTCGATCTACGTGCTAAGTTTCTTAGTAAATAAGTCATCCCAAATAAATTGTCGTAGCTTATCGGGTTCGTCAACTCGATAAACTTAACAATTATTCGTCGTACTTACCCCTTTGAAACTTTATCATGACCTAAGGCGTCGTAGGATAAGTTATTCGCTAATAAATCTTTCCGAGATACCTAACGATATCTTATTTGGTTCGTCAACTAAATAAGTTCGTTAGTTAACTAAGTCGGATGTATTAACGTCCGTTATCCGTGACTAGCAATTAAATTCACAATGATTGGCATTAATAATAATCTTAGTTTTCGTGCCCTCGAACATCTAATAACTCGTCATATTTAATATTTGCATTTTTGAAAACCTTTCGGCATTTCATAAATAAACGTCTTATTTAATCTCGAAAACCGTTATGTTTCTAATCCTAATAGAGTCCCGGTAAAGTAAGTTATTCTAGATTTATTAGTTAACTATTTATCGTTGGCCGATATTATTATCGCTACCACTATTTTATTGTATACTTATATATATAAATTTCGATATGATATAGGATAGTAGTAGTAGTTATTAGCTATTACTATATATATGGATATGGTAGCTATAATATTAAGGTATACGTAGCGTTAGTGGTTATAGTATAATGTATATATATACGTATATATGATATTATATATGTATATATGTATAGGTGTGGTATGTATATAGTATTATAGTATATAGTTATAGGGTATTAGTAGTGTATAGTATATTATATATATAGCTAGAGTATTTTCTTCTTGTCTTTATCATATCTTGTATTAGTAGTATATATATATATATATAAGTTAGTTAGCGATTTTTATTTAATATTCAACGAGTTATTATATGTGTCCGAGTCACAAGTCCGAGTAATCACGTCCCGGCTTATAACTAATTCCAATATCACGGCGTTTGTCGAAGCCAACCGTTGACTAATGAGTCAAGGTGACCTCGACTTCGCTCAAAGTCACAATATATCAATATCGTCCAAATTTCAATAACCACATTCGACTATACGTCGACCAATCCATAACCACAACCTCTCAACAACTTCAATAAATCGAGGCCGACTACGACTCTCGTCTAAACCTATCTCCGTCATTCTAAACCATTTCGTAACCACTTCTCAACATACCACTTCGCCAAATACAATGTGGTCGAGACCCGAAACGGTCTCGACTCCCCTTTAACACTTCGCCAACAAAATACCAATCAAACAATACCCTTGCCGAGACCTCAAGGCCTCGGCTTCCCTTTTTCCACTTCTCGGCCGAAAAAAATAAACAACAACAACTAGCAACAACAAATAATCAACAACAAGAACAAGCAAAGCTAGAAACAACAAATAATCAACAACAAGAATAAGCAACCAACGACAACAACAAATAAACAACAAGCTCAACTATAACTACCCCAACAAAAGGAATAATCCGAGGTTGTTGCCGGACCTATAGGGGTCTCGGCTCACCTTTACGAGCCACAACAAAAGCACGAGGACGCAAGGGGGTCTTGGCTAGCTCTCGGCAACCTACAACAAAACCAAACGGACCCTAGTGGTCACGGCTTGCTCAACCGAGCCTTACCAAGCCACGAGAACCCTTCGGGGTTTCGGCTACAAAACCCACGAGCAAACTCGCGTCCGAATCCAACAATACCTCAAAATAATCGAAACCCAACAACCAAAATCAAATAAAATCGACAGTAACACGGATACCACTTTTCTTTTATCAAAACCTTTATCAAAACTTTATTAAAACCCCGAATCAGTTCCCAAAATAACTAAATACATCCGAGTTTGACTCGGAATAGTCAAACCCGTGCGCGTGAGACGCGTGGCTCACCTTTCGATCTCGACAACACAACAAAAATGGTGATGGTGAGCTTGTATAGCGGCGGTGAACGCAAAAGGAGGTGGGTGGTTCGTTTTCTTGGCGCGTGTGGTACCTCAAACGAAAGAGGTGGTGATGTTGAGTGTTTAAATAGTGGCGGTGAGGTTTGGTGGATGGCGGTGATGGCGCCGGAAGGTGGAGCAGCGGCGGCAAAGAAGAGAGGAGGGAGGGAGTATATTTATGTGAAGATGATGAATATGAGTTTAGGTTTAGGGTTTATATTTCTGAATTTTGCTATTAGGTCCCTCCAAGTTATAACTTTTCCCCTCAAGGAGTCATATTAAGGACCGTCGGTGCAATATCACTTAACTTTCCCGAAAATGTATAAAATAAATCATGAAAAATAGTAAACGTCACCAACGACACTCGTACACGTCACCGATCACTTTAATTATGTTTTTCTATTAATTTTGATAATAAACACGTTTATATAATTTAAAATGTAACCATTCAAAATAATTTTCGACTTATTAGGTATCCTAATGCCAGAGTCAAAGTAGTGCCTAACTAACGCCATAGAATAAATCCAATAACACGACAAACCAAATCAAAATTCCATAACTCCAATCATTTAACACAATATAAAGAAAATGCTCACATAACTAATATAGTTTTTAGTTTTAAAGCAATGTAGTATTCTAAAATAGCTCCCTAATTTGCCAGTTGTCACAGCCTCCCCGCCTCGAAAGAAACTCGTCCCGGGTTTCACTTTGAATTACCCACTGATTAAAAGAGTTGAGGATACTTCCTCTGAAACTCATCTTCTCTCTTCCACGTGAATTCCGGTCCATGCTTGGAATTCCAACGAATCTTGACAATAGGGATACGACTGCGCTTCAGTCGTTTAACTTCAGAATCCACAACCTCAATTGGCTCCTCAACGAAGTTCAAACTCTCATCGACCCGAATCTCTTTCACGGGGATGATCGAAGTTTCCTCAGAAAGACACTTCTTCAAATTACTCACATGGAAGACATCGTGTACGTTACTTAGCTTCGGTGGTAGCTCAAGCCTATATGCCACTGGTCCGACTCTATCCAAAATTGGAAATGGACCAATGTACCAAGGATTAAGCTTACCACGTTTGCCGAAACGTATCACTCCTTTCCACGGAGATACCGTCAACATGACGCGATCTCGCACTTGGAACTCGAGAGGTTTACGTCTCTTATCGGCATAACTCTTCTGCCTGTCACGCGCAGCTTGCAAATGATCACGAATCTGTACGGCCTTCTCAGTAGTCTCTAGGATTAGCTCGGGACCGGTAAGTTGGCTCTCTCCAACTTCCGCCCAGCAGATAGGAGAACGACATTTCCGGCCATAAAGCGCCTCAAAAGGTGTGGCCTTAATACTTGCGTGATAGCTGTTGTTGTATGAGAATTCGGCCAGGGGCAAGTATTTCCCCCAACCCTTTCCGAAATCGATCACACACGTTCTCAGCATATCCTCTAATGTCTGGATGGTCCTCTCACTCTGACCATCGATTTGCGGATGATAAGCGGTGCTCATGTCAAGCTTTGTCCCTAAAGCGTTCTGAAGAGACCGCCAAAAACTTGATGTAAAACGACTATCACGATTAGAGATAATCGATACAGGAACTCCGTGATGAGATACAATCTCCTTCACATAAAGTTGAGCAAGTTTGCTGACCTCATCAGTCTCACTGATAGCTAGAAAGTGGGTGGACTTCATCAGTCTGTCCACAATTACCCAGATAGTGTCACATCCACTAACTGTTCTCGGTAATTTGGTGATAAAATCCATGGTGATGCGTTCCCATTTCCAGACCGGAAGTTCGAGTTGAATCAGCAATCCTGAAGGTTTCTGGTGTTCGGCCTTTACTCTCGAACATGTCAGACACTTGCCAACGTACAGAGCTATGTCTGCCTTCATGTTAGGCCACCAGTACAACTTTTTCAAATCTTGGTACATCTTATCAGAACCGGGATGAATGGAGTATTTTGACTTATGCGACTCGTGCATAATCAATTCTCGAATACCTCCATATAATGGAATCCAACTCCTCTCTCCAAAGCACAACGTTCCATCTGAACGCTTTACAAATCCATTCGGGTTCTCTACCATTCCATAAATCTTCTCAGCCGGTTAGTTTTCTTCTCTTAACGCCTCGGCTTGAGCCTTTAATATCTGAGACGGTAGCGGTGATCTAATCGTCATCCCTAACGATCTCACCCTTAGTGGTGGTATTCTCTCCTTTCGACTTAGAGCATCGAAAACAACATTCATCTTACCCGAGTGATAACGAATCTCACAATCATAATCACTCAGCAATTCTAACCAGCGTCGCTGTCTCATGTTCAGCTCCTTCTGATCCAAAATGTGTTGCAAACTCTTATGGTCGGTATATACCACGCACTTAGTACCATACAAATAATGTCTCCAAATCCTGAGCGCAAACACGACTGCTCCTAACTCCAAATCGTGCGTAGTGTAGTTCTTCTCATGCTTCTTGAGCTGACGGGAGGCATATGCTATCACCTTCTCCCTCTGCATCAAGACAGCTCCTAATCCTTTGTGCGAAGCATCGCAATACACTACGAAATCTTCACTGCCTTCGGGTAGGGCCAGTATAGGCGCGCTACACAACTTCTGTTTCAACAACCGGAACGCTTCCTCTTCCTTCTCTCCCCACTCATACTTGACTTCCCTCTGTGTCTACTTAGTCAGCGACTTGGCTATTTTGGAAAATCCCTCAATGAATCTCCGATAATAGCCTGCTAAACCTAAGAATTGACGAACCTCTGAAGGAGTCTTAGGGGTGGCCCGTTCCTTGATGGACTCAATCTTGGCGGGATCCACATGAAATCCATCCTTATCAATCACGTGGCCCAAGAACTGCACTGATGGAATCCAAAATTCACACTTAGAGAATTTGGCATACAGTTTCTCCTGTCTGAGCAACTCCAAAATGAGCCTTAAGTGCTCTTCGTGCTCCTTCTTGCTCCTCGAATATATAAGGATGTCATCTATGAATACTATCACAAACTTATCCAGATAAGGTTTGCATACTCGATTCATGAGGTCCATGAATACTGCTGGAGCGTTGGTCAAACCAAACGGCATCACTTGGAATTCATAGTGACCATACCGAGTCCTAAAGGCGGTATTTGGTATGTCCTCCTCTCTAACTCTGAGCTGATGGTATCCCGATCTCAGATCGATCTTTGAGTAAATACTCGATCCAAACGGCATCACTTGGAATTCATAGTGACCATACCGAGTCCTAAAGGCGGTCTTTGGTATGTCCTCCTCTCTAACTCTGAGCTGATGGTATCCCGATCTCAGATCGATCTTTAAGTAAATGCTCGATCCTTGGAGCTGGTCAAAGAGATCATCGATCCTGGGTAGAGGGTACCTATTCTTCACTGTCAACTTGTTCAGCTCTCTATAATCAATGCACATGCGAAACGATCCGTCCTTCTTCTTCACAAATAGGACTGGGGCTCCTCATGGTGACGAACTCGGGCGAATGAATCCCTTCTCTGCCAATATTGCTAACTGTTTCGACAATTCCTCCAACTCAGATGTAGCGAGTCGATAGGGGGCTCGGGCTACGGGTGCAGCGCCAGGCACCAACTCTATCTTGAACTCAACTTGTCTAACAGGTGGAATTCCCGGCAAGTCGTCTGGGAACACGTCCGGAAAGTCTCTAACGATGAGTACATCCTCCAATCGCTTCTCCTTCTTCACATCCTCCTTCCTTCCCGAGATTTGCGCTAGGAAAAGGTAGCATCCCTTTTCTATCAACTTCTGTGCCTTAGTACGAGAGATGATGTTTAACATGAAAGGATTTTCATGGTCATCTCTATCTCCTTGTATGTCTAGGAATTCTCTACCATAAGGCACGCGCACAATCTTCTTATCACAGATGATATTCGCCTTATACTTCGACAACCAATCCATCCCAATAATGACATCAAAACTCCCTAAAGCTATGGGAAAGAGGTCTATGTTGAAAGGATGGTTCAGGAAATTCAAGGTACAACCTCGAACTATAGTGGTTATCCTTTCAACATTCCCATTAGCTAACTCTACATCATAACCGATCCCTAGTGGCGTCAGGGAAATATCAAGCAAAGGCATAAACGTAAGGGACACAAAACTCCTATCGGCACCAGTATCAAACAGTATGGAAGCATAACGATTGTTGAGAAGGAACGTACCAGTAACTACGTTTGGATCCTCCTTGATCGCCTACCCAAAGGCATACTGTAACACCCCCCAAAATTTAACCATGACAGCGGAAGACTTTTTAAAATAACAGCGGAAGACTTTAATTTAACAGTGGAAAAATTTTGGGTGTTACTTCGAGGATCTTTTCATAATCACAGAAACAACACAAAGTGATGTTTAAAAGTTTACTTTATTTTAAAATACCAAATTATTAAGATGTTCACAATTTCAATAACACATTTATTCAATATAAAAACAAGGTCTTTGTTTAAGTCCATATGCCCACTCCGTGCCTTCATAATTCTTCTTGTTTAGTTCCTGAGATAAACATGCTAAAAGTCAACATAAAGTTGAGTGATATTCATAGATTTGAAAGTTAAATAGTTGAACACAAGGTATAATCATTTATTGCAAATGTATGCAATCAAACAAGTTGAAAAGAAATCACAAATACCCGTTATTGCATTAAGCTCATGACACACAACGATTTGACAGCCAATCTGTAGGACCTTGGATACAACTTATTTCACAACTTATTCAAGCTTATTCTAGAGAGAGAGTAGAGAGAGAGAGAGTGGAGACTTCATGTAAAAGATTAAGAACTATGTGTGTATTGCAAATGAAGCTCAACCTCAATAATGAGGTTTACATTACATTATATAGATCTAACAAGTCTAGGGCTTTTGATATTANATATAACTTATAAGTACAATGATCGATGATTGACGGAAAGTCATCCATGTGAATATTTCACGAATAAGAAAATATAGTACGTTTCGTTATATATCGTTAATATTAATTATATAACGTATATATAAAACTTATCCCGTTCTTTACTCCGATTACACGTTCTTCCATTTAATCATTAATATTATTTTTATAAAATAATATTTACAGAAAATCCTTTAAGTTTCCAGAATTTACATTTTTAACCTTAACGAATATAAATTTTCACCGTTAGTCCAAAGTTAACGATCGTTTCATTTTAAATCCAAATAATATCAATATTTACATTTTCTAACTCCAAGTATTATTTTTAACAGTTTAGAACTCAAGGATTTCAGTCTTGACACTTTACACCCATAGTTTACAAGTTATACATTTTTAGTCCTCGGTTAAGAAAAATTTGCAAAGTTAGTCCAAAATTTACCAAATTCAAAGTTTAACATTTTGACTTATTAAATAAGCTCAGGACATTCTAATTAACTTATTTCAACAGCTTAATAGCTTAAAAAGAGCTTATTTCTCTTATTGGGCCTTAACGATTTATAAACAAAGCCCAATAAGGTTTTTAGGTCCATTGGGCTAACAAAAGTTTTGGGCCTGACCTTGGGCTTGTTTTGTGAGTCTAAAAATGTTAAAGTTGGGCTCGTGGCACCAGCTTATGAGATAAGCTTAATGGGCTTCAATAAGCCCGCGATTTGGCTTATTTAGTTTTGTGAAAACTAAGTTTGGTCGAGTAGAAAAGGGTCGAGCACAAGGTCTAAACAAGTTCAATAGGTCGAATAAAAAGTGCCATTCGTTTGTCAATCAAGGTGACAATGGGTTCGAGTAATAAAAAGATATGGTCGTGGGTTGAAATAAGTTTTAACGAGGCTAAAGTGTTTCGAATAAATCACCTTCGAAACAGTTTCAAGACTTTAGAAAATATTCCAAGTCTTTTTCTTATATAACGAATGGGTCAAGAGGACAAGTAAACGTGTCGAATACATTAGTTAAACGTTAGTTTTAGGTTCAAAAGTTTATGTCACTCGTTTGTTAATATGTTGGACAATTAGAACGTCGAATAATATATGTGTGGTACGTTTAATATTAATGAGAATACGAGGCAAAGTAAATGTGTTAAAAATAAAATAACGAAGTGATTATAAGGACTCCAAGTGTTCACCTCACCTCTTGGGGTGGAGTTTACGTAGAGTATGGTTCGAATTGGTTCAAAGGGTCAATGGTACGATGGTTCACTCCTAGCAATGGTTCAAGACGAGCAAGGTTCTCTTCTTTGGATCACTTCTATGGTTCGTATGCTTCACCAACTTCTTGTCCCAACTCGATATTAAAATCTCACGTATAACTTACGTTTGTAAGTTTGAGTGTGTGTGATCATTTGAGAATGCATGGGAGGTTTATATAACGAGTTTTGGGAGTGACTTGGCTCGTTTGCAAGGGGTGGCACCAAATACTGGGCCAATCGAATTCTAACAAGCAAATAGAATGTGTAAGAGAGATTTACTGTGTTCTTCTGACATGTACTATGCATTTGAGTCAGATTATAAACGATTGGTGAGCTTGGGAGGTTACAAGGAATATTTAGACACGATATTGGTTTCATGTTCGTACGGTTTTGGTATATCACTTTGGGCAGATTTGATGTAACAAACGATCGAGAAAAATAATGAGATTTGTCATTCTCAATTCCTTGCTAGCTTGTCAATCGAGTGGTAAAATAAAATGTCCATGTCGTGTGTCAAATGAAGAAGTAACGAAGGCGTTTTATTGGGTGGTCGCGACTGCCAAAGAAGAAAGAAAAGGAAAAAAAATAATAAAGGGTGTTGGGTTGGGCTTGTGTTGCTCGGCCCAACAAGAAAAGAAAGAAATAAAAGAATTATAAAGGGGTCCGTTGGGTTTTGTAAATGGGTTTAAGTGGCCCATTGGGTTACGGGGGCCCACTTAGTGAATTTCAAGAGTCGGGTTACATTCTAAAAATAATAATGACCAATTCCGGGGATTTTCGTAGGTTCCGGATATATATAAATATCGTACAATAAATATACGAAACGTATATTTATTAAATATAAACGTTGAAAATATATTCGCGATAATTAGACTATCTAGGTTTGTGTGTAAGCATCGTTCCTAGGTAAATGATCATTTCACAATGTCATTGAGATTCACATAATACGTTATGCATAAAAAAAAATTTCACTCGTAAAAAGGGATATATAAATAAAGAGATACCTTTATTCCAGTTTATGTATTTACTAATCGTACAGGAATTTTACGAAGGGCTACATTTTGTAACTGCCAAAAAGCAGTTATGACCCGAGTTGACTTTTTAAGTTGACTTTGACTTTCGGGTTTGACCTTCTAAATGGGTTAGATTCGGGTAGATTGAGATTAACCCAATATTCTCTCCCTTAATCACAATCGTCATCTTCTAGATCTTTGACTCCAATAAGGTGTCTCATAGTTAGAAATTTGATCTTCGGTAGTGCCTTTGTGAGTATGTCAGCTTTATGATATTCTCCGCTGATGAATTCAACTTGTAAGTCTTCCCTTTCAACGCATTCTCGTATGAAGTGATACTTCGTATCAATGTGTTTACTTCTCCCGTGAAAAACAGGATTCTTCATTAATTCTATAGCTAATTTGTTATCAACCATAATAGTCACCTTTTCTTCCTTCGAGTGTGTAAGCTTGCTTAGTAGTCTTTCCAACCATAATGCTTGTGTTGTTGCTGCAGTTGCTGCAATAAATTCAGATTCGCATGATGATAAAGCTACAGTGGCTTGCTTCTGTGTGCTCCAGCTAATTGATGATTCACCATAATAGAAAATGATTCCAGTAGTTCCTTTGCCTTCATGAGTGTTAACTCCATAACTACTGTCGCTAAAGCCTTGTATTTTGTTTCCTCCATTATGTTTGTAGGTGATACCGTAGTTCTTTGTTCCCTTAACATAACGTAGTACTTGTCTTATTGCTTTCATGTGCTGCTCTTTTGGTTCCTGCATAAAACGGCTAAGTAATCCAATGGGATAACTTAAGTCAGGTCTTGTGTGAAGCAGATATCGTAGACATCCAATTAAGCTTCTATATTCAGTTGGGTTGACCATTGTTCCTTCAGTATTCTTTGTCAATCTTGTGCCTGGATCCATAGGTATTAGGGTTTCATTGCAGTCTGACATTCCAACTTCCTTCAGAATCTTGGTTGCGTAAGCAGATTGCTTTATTGATATGTCACCTCCAGTTTGTGTGACTTCTATCCCTAGATAGTAAGCTAATAATCCAAGGTCACTCATTTCAAATTTGTCTTCCATTTGAGCTTTGAATTTGTCGATCTCTTCTTTTGGTGTGCCAGTGATGATTAGATCATCAACATATACTCCTACTAGTAAAATTGAGTCCTTTGTGGCTTTTGTGTAGATCGCTTGTTCTAATGCACATTTCTTGAAATCTAAGGACTTCAAGGTGTTGTCCAGTTTTATGTTCCATGCACGTGGTGCTTGTCTTAGTCCATATAGTGCTTTAATAAGCCTATAGACTTTACCAGAATTTCCTTGTTTTATGAAACCTTCCGGTTGTGAAACATAAACTTCTTCTTTTAAATCTCCATGCAGAAATGCAGATTTTACATCAAGGTGATGTACTTCCCATTTGTTATTGGCAGCTATGGCAAGTAATAATCTTATAGTTTCCATCCTTGCTACAGGTGCGAAAACTTCCTCAAAATCTATGCCATGCTCTTGTATGTAGCCTTTTGCTACTAGTCTTGCTTTATGCTTGACTATGTTTCCATTAGCATCTTTCTTAGTCTTAAATACCCATTTTAAGCCAATTGCTTTATGTCCTTTGGGTAAAGTGGTTAGTTCCCATGTATTATTTTTATTGATAGAATCTAATTCCACCTTCATTGCTTCGATCCATTTTTGATCGGTTGATGCTTCCTTATAGTTCTTAGGTTCATCTTCAACAAGTAATAATTTCTCAGTGTTTTCAAGTAAATCCACCATTGTTCTAAATCCTCTTACAGGTGAGTGATCATATCGTGAATGTGAAGCTGTGGTTGATGTTGAACCACTATCACTCTGATAGGTTGATCGTATTGAATTGATTGGTGTATTTTGAGAGCTTACTCGTGATGAAATTGTTGATGGTGTGTGAAGTGTTTGTGATTGTGAGGATGAGCTTGTTGTTGATATTGTATAATCATCGTCATTGTTGGGAAAATCATTGTCTTCATCATTTGGTTCATCATTTGGTTGGATATCTAGGTCATGGTGTTCATTTGTGGTTTCTAGATTTTCTATCCTGAAGTCAATCCATTCAGGTTCGTTATTAGTGTGTTTACTCATGTAATCCTTCCAATCCCATGTTTCATCCTCTTTAAACTTCACATCTCTACTAACACATACTCTTTGTGTTGTTGGATCAAATAATCTATAAGCTTTTGATCCTTGTTCATTGCCTAAGTATACCATCTTGTTACTTCTATCATCAAGCTTAGTTAAGCGTTGTGATGGTACCTTTGCATATGCTATGCAGCCAAATACTCTTAGATGTTCTAGGTTTGGCTTTCTTCCTTTAATAGCTTCATATGGAGTAATATCTAGTAGTGCTTTTGTAGGAACACTATTTAAGATGTATATTGCATGTCTAACAGCTTCAGCCCAAAAATCTTGTGGCATGTTAGTTGCTTTCATCATACATCTAGTTGTAGACATAATTGTCCTATTCCTTCGTTCAACTACTCCGTTTTGTTGTGGTGAATAAGGAGCGGTGAGTTGTCGTGATATGCCATTGTCTTTGCAATATTGTGTGAATTCATTTGATGTGAATTCTCCTCCACGATCAGTTCTAAACATCTTTAATGTTGTCCTTAACTCCTTTTCTATTGTGTTCTTGTATTCCTTGAAAGTATCAAATGCTTGATCTTTCGATTCTAGGAAATACGCCCACATATATCTTGAATAATCATCGACTAACAAGAATATATATCTCTTTCCAGATGGTGTTGGTGGTGTGATTGGTCCACATAAATCTCCATATATCAAGTCTAAGGGTGATGTTGATCTGGTTTTTGCTTTCTTTGGAAATGGTGCTCTACTATGTTTACCAACTAAACAAACATTACAGATTTGTGTTGTAGGTTTAATTGAAGGTATGCCTTGAACTAACTCCCTTTGAGTCATCGATTTTAATGATTCAAAGTTGAGATGTTGATGCGTAGAGATTGCTTACGCACTTTGTTTTACCTCTCAAGGGATCTCAAGAGGCTTACAATCCCCACCAGGCAGTGTACCTGACCGATGTAGTATAGTGTAGTGGCAAGTACCGGGGGATTGATCGTTCTCTCACAGGGAATAGTGTTCGTTAGGTTAAAGACTACTCTAGTTAAGGTCTAAGGGTGGAGGATGATTATTTTTGTATTTTTATGTTTTTTAGAAAGCAGTAAAATCTCGTTTTTTAAGGAGTGGGCGGAATTAGTTGCTAGTCAACTAACCCAAGTTATCTACTTATGCAATTAAATTAAAGTTTTGAGAAAACAATGGTGGGGAAACTAGTGTTTACTTAGATTTCATTACTCCCTAACTATCTTTTACCATGTAATTAGTATGTTGAGTTTGTGTGGATGACGGGTGTATTCCTAACAAGTCGTAGGGAGTGCGTTCAATTCCCTAACTCTATAAGCTCCTACCTCACTCTATGACGATACGTCAAGTATCCTATCATAAGCTCACCGATAGCAACCTACGCATGAAATACTACCTTAAAATCGATTAACGCACATACGATTCACGTTTCCTAAGACGTTCAAGCTTGTTACC
>LBNU01012808.1:37752-52361 GCA_014162995.1 Artemisia annua | reverse complement strand
TTCTCTCATAATAACTACAAGCTGAACCCACAAGGGCCACACCAAAACCATAAGTTTAAAAGTATAATTATTTGCCGCTATAAATCATCGCTTTGCCCGGATAATCGTTAGTATTTATAAGACATTAAATATTGGAGAAAAAGTCTTCTTAATAAATTAAGAAACGACCTAGATAAAAGGGAAAAATCGGTATTGGAAGCGTCTACAGCGTAATGAGGTTTACTTGTTTACGGCATAATAACTAAGAAGCTAGGATGAATCTTTATTCGAGAGCTTTACAGAGTAACAAGAAACATATGGCTACACCATAAAGAAAAATAAAAGTAAAGAAATTATAAGTCATCGCTTCTACGGTGTAACAAAAGAAATAGCATTACGCCGTGTAGAAAATAAATTACTATTTTTTATTCGAGTCCTTTTGTCATGATCCAATTACTTCATATATTTTTTTAGCCAACTCTTCTATCTTGTCCTCATCATTCTCCCTTACTCCACTTTATAAGAATTAGACATTGAGTTCTCATCTTCAGCTTCATCCTCGGGGTGAAACTAATAAATATCTGAAACGTTAAAAGTCTTTGAAATACTCATGGTATTATGTAGATCTACCACATACGCATTGTCAGTGATTTTTTGCAAGACCTTGTAAGGACCATACTTCTTTTGTTGAAGCTTGTTATAAATACCTACCAGAAAACTATCATTTCGAAGAAACACCGTCACTTTATCACTTTCATGAAACAACTTAACCCGACAATATTTATCAGCAGCGGCCTTATACTTAGCATTTGATTCAACAATCTTGGCCCAAACAACGTCATGAGTAGCTAGCACATCTTTCACCATCCTATTTGCTTGAACATTCTTCTTGCCCGGTAAATCAACCAAATCCATCACTTGATTTGGTGTAGTTTTGTATACAATAGCAAACGGTGAAAAACGTGTTGAACTATGAACCACACTATTATAAGCAAATTCGGCTAGAGCTAAAGATGCATCCCACAATTTTGGTATATCTCCACACAAATAATGAATCATGTTTCCCAAAGTGCGATTAACCACTTTGTTTTGACCATCGGTTTGAGGATGAACGGTACCACTAAAGTATAGACTTAGAGCGAATAATGTTAACAATATTTAAAAGTAAATAAACGACAACTTGAGCTTTAAATCCTCACGGTTATTAAAATAACACAGTAACTAACAAGACAATATTTAAATAATACAAAATGGAAAATAAGGAGAAAATCAATAAGATAAAAAGATGTGGTCGCCAAGCTAATCCTCTTACCTATCAATGACATGAAATATGTGTGCAATGCTCACCTAGAAACGTTCGAGTGAGCCTTTTATAGTGTAGGTCTTATATGGATAATTAGTCCCTACACACTTCGTCTAATAACTACCTTATCCCATTGGGTTGAGAGTGATAAACTAGTTGTTGTCTAAGCATTAAGATCTTCAACTAATCTATATAACATTGTTTTTATGTGCTCGCCACGCACTTAATTACTAAGTAAATTGCCATATTATCGTTCATTAAATCTTAAACTCTATCGTCTGCCACTTTTAACGCAGTTAGTTCAACGGTCAATCCTAACCATTCGAAGCCTAAAAATGAAAGGGAAAAATCATCATTCGAAGCCTCTACGGCATAACAAGGTTTACTTGTTTACGGCATACGTAACAACTAAGAAGCTATGATTAAACCTTATTCGAGAGCTCGTTGGCGTGACAAATAACATATGGTTACAGACACCTTAGAGAAGACTAAAAGTAAATAAATTAATACCGTAGCTTCTACGGCATAACAAAGGAAATAGCGTTATACTGTAGAGAAAATATATAAATCATATTTTCTTGATTCAAGTCTTTTTGTCATGATCCAACCGCTTCATATCTCAACAAACTCTTCTTTCTTGTCCTCATTAATTATCAATAATACTTTATCGTACTTTTAGGTTGTTTAATCAAAATTATCATTTAGTTATGAATTATTTTATGTGTTTTTGTAATTCTATTTGCTAGCTAGTTTTTTATTATTATTTAGTGAGTAATAAAATTTTCTGTCAGTGAAGTTAAGTTATTAGGGTCTTTGGTTTAACTAATTTGTTAATTAACCTACTAGATTTCATAAGTTTAACATGTAACGTTTCATGAAGCACTAGAATGATCTTGTTGGCTTGTTAAACCACCAAGTATATATGATCATCTGTTTTATAATTTCAAAATAAAAAAAAAAGCAAAAAAAGCATGTGAAAAAAAGAAAATACAGTACGTAATTTAAGTGGCCAAAATTTTCCAATATTGGCAGAGATGAGCAATCAAGTAAAGTTCATCACCGACTTTCTTTCTTTTTATAGTTTATTGGATTCCAAGTTGACTCTTCGACCAAATAAAGAGATACGAGATTTGCAAAAAGAAAATTTAAAGGTTTAGTTTTTCGGCTATATTCATACGAGTAACTAAAAGTCTTTCAACAATTAAGCTTTCTTCATTTAGTTGGATTGTTAGCTACTGTAAGAAGGGTTTTTATAATTGGATTAAGTGGTTTAACTACCTCTTTTTAACGTTCTTTTTTCTTTTTAGTGCCCGTTTTCCGTTTTTCTAACATTTTATAGCTTCTTGCTAATGCTTAATATTATTATCACTCCAAATGAAAAGAGAAAACTATTTTCGCAAAGAGGATATATTTTCTTTTGCTATTTCATTTTCATTTATCTTTTATTCCATCAAACGTTTTTACTAAATAAGTCAGCTAAAATGTCACATTAATTTATAAGCTTTTCATTTTATATAAAATAAAATTGATCTAAGCAATTATTTTCATTCTAAATTTGCAAAAAACGTCACTGGTTGATATAAATAGATGATTTGTCTTCGAAAGCATTCCACGTAACCTAAGTTGACATTACAAATAACATAATTTATAGAAGCAAACAATACTTATCAGTTTAAAATTGAAAATTATTGCAGATGTTCATATCATTTATGTATATTAACTAATATGTTGACCTTGCTAGAAAATTATGTGTTAGGTCAAGCTCCTTACATCACTGTCTGCTATAAACCTAAATATTGTGCTAGTTAACCACACTTAACTATATTGCACTTGTACGTTCATGTTGGTGTTGGATTAGACACTTAAGCATATATTCATTTAATTTGACCCAACAATATAAATATGAATAACTCTCTTTAGAATAAAAGAGATGAAGAAATATCATAATCTTGTCTGAGATTAGGTTTATGCCTGCAAGATGATGTTTGTCAATACATTTCTTGTCTTATATATCATCTATATGTATATTCAGAAATAAATTTGTTTATTGTTTTTGTATGTGATCTCTGGACAAAATTGTGTTCAAAAGTTTTATGTTGCATGGGACAAAAATTGACAATGCGAGATTTTAACATTGAAGAAACGGCTTACATGTACAGACTTTTGAAAAAAAAAAAAAAAATTACTTTGTCTTGTTGTATTTATATTTATTGTAACTTGGTTTTTAAAAAGCAGAACAAACGTATCCAAGGTGAAGAAACTAGATGAAAGTAGTTAAACAATCATTCTTGAGTTTTTCTTCTAGTACACTTACCGTAAAAATTAACAAGCTAGTAAGAAAGGTACACAACAAAATCATAACTCATGTTTTTTATGTAACAATCATTTAACTTTATTTCTTTGAAATTTTAAAAATCTATGAAAAGAATTTATTGCCAGCTAGCTAATTTGTCTTGCCTAAAAGCAAAATATTAACTAGCTAAAGGATTAGTCAGTTGTGGTGAAAATGTAGGGTAGGAAAGTGGAAACCATAGATGAAAACATTAAGGAACATCTATTATTTGGCATAATAATCCTCAAAAATGTGTAGATTCACGGGAACACCTGACTCCAGGTGCTTTTTGGCACCGGCCATTGTCCACCCCACAAAGAATAGCTTCGGCAACTCTCTGACCTAGATGAGCACCAACCAGAGTGAACACAAGCCGAGACTCGAACCCATGACATTTTATCCACAAAATCTTGGACCCATAGGTCTTTGGTATTATTTGGCATAATAATAATAGATGATCTAGTGAAGAATTTTGTGTACCTCAAATGATACTTCTTTCTTCTCCACTGGATACGGGGACCCTTTAGGGTAAGCCCAAATCTTGATGTTCAGTATGAGAATATTGACTTTTAGTAACAATTTGTCACCCTTCAAAATCATGTTTTTCCACTTTCACTCCTTTTAGCTTTTCATATCACTTTTTGGTATTTACTACTCATTATTAGCAAGCCAAATCTATTTGCATATATCCTCTTACGATCTACTCAATCACTCATAACCCACCATCAACATAAAGAAAACCCTACTTTAGAGAACATTAATTCATTGTAGAGCATACTCATGGCTACTAAATGATTAATAGGGTCTCCACAAAATAGAATTATTTCAAGACAGTTTGATTAGTGTGTTTGTTTGTTAGCTAGTACTGGTTTCGTTGAGGTCGGGATCTTAGGATCCAACCCGTCAAATCTAAGAGCGGGTGGACGGACATGAGAGATATATGTAGATTGCGTGTTTGAATTCGCTTTTATTGTAAATCATTTGGTTTTGAAGATAATTGTTTTTTTTTTCCATTTTAATCCTATTTTGCATGTGTTTAAAGAAGTTTCTAATACTTGTCATATCGTATTAGAAAGATGTGAAATATTAGCAGAAATATACAGTTTAGGCGCAATAGATAGTTGCTATTAAGTCGTATAGGATTTCATGGATCTCGTATAGGAGTAGGATTTCATGTCCGAATTGGATCCATTGGATTGCCACTTCTAAATTTGATTTTACAAATACCACTGATATTTTTCTAGCTTTTTGTTAACTTAATACAATTGCCGTCCAAAAAAAAGTTATTAAGTCGTAAAACCATCATATCTTAATTAAGACATGGTTATATTATACTACCAAACCTTTTGTACATTTTAAAGAACTAGGCATGTGAAGGCGTAAAATTGACATGCATTATCAATCAACCATGCATTGTGCGTAACACATTTGAATTTCGATTACATTACATATGAAAGTTAATGTCGTGCTATTATTCCAGATTAGCTCTTTAAGCTTGGTTAATTAGCACAATCTTAAGGATGTTTCGTTTAAATATGCATCATATCTAACCTTACCACCTTTTGTAGTGTTTGACAGTGTGAGTAGTAGCCAAGTGAAATATATGAGTGCACTTGCTATTTTGAAGCAGTAAAAGTGAAAGAGATGGTAAAAAATAGCGAAGCAAGATTGGAAAAAGGAAAAGGAAAAGAAATGAAAAGTTGGTGAGGCTCAAAGTGGTGTCTTTATACATGCATACATTGCTTATGAGTTATGATTGTTGCCCCCTTCAACCAACACACGCTTCATCATATTCTTTGCAAAAATTAAGTCAACTGCATCAACATCTCGTTCGCTTTCTTCGCCTCTAGCTTTATTTCGACCAGTCAATCCAATTACAGCTTTTGATTAAGCACTGCTTAATAAGCAGTGCGCCGTTAAAATTCCTTATTCATTTTGGGTAACTAAGTTTAGTACGTACGTGCATGGTAGTTAATTACATATATGAATGTTACATTTTCATTGTAACAAGCAAGAATTGATAACTAAAGTCTCACAAATGAAAATGAAATTTCTCAAGTGACACCAAAAATGCAAAGGGTTTCACTTGGGAAACATTTCAAAGGCAAATGGGACCAAATATATGGCAAAAGACATTTAAATTTTAAACCAAGGTTTACTGTTTTACATCATTGTGTTAATGTAAGCATCCAGCTAATATGTATGTCGATGATGATTCACTCTAATATCAATATTTTGACTTATGATAAAGTTTTCATGTCTCATATTCTTTACAAATTGAATTTTTACATGCATCGGGAACCTTAAAGCAATAACATGAACAATAATTTAAGAAGCAATCAACATAATTGTCCAAAACCTTTTGTAAAAAGTATCACTTTGCTATTATGCTTAATTTATGGTAATTTGAGTGGAAAAACTCTTAATTTGATTGTGTTAATAGCCCACTCTAATAAGATAAATAACATCAGTACTATTTGTTTTTGAAAGACAAGTATATATATACACACCTATATATCACCTAATATCTCGCACATAATATGTCACATATGTTTCAGCCGAAACATCCAAAAACTATCTATTTATCACAAACCGTTACGATCACTACATACACACCATATACTAATGAGTGTGTGCATAAACGTATAAAACTACAATTTTAGGATCCCAAGTAGTCAAGTAGCTAGAGTCGGATCAATTACTACAATTTCGCAATGGATTGATTGAGATCATATGGATTGATGGTCTTGCTCCAAGAGAAAACGAACATATTTTTTATTCCTTATTTGAACATAGCTCATGCATTGTTTTTAGTCATCTAGGTTACCAAACAAACCCATACAGCTTATAAACCACTCTATCATTTAATTTATAAATTATTTACAAATTATAGATAATTTTGACAATGCATATACATAGAAAGGAACATGATTATAATACATGCTATACGAATGTTATCTTGCCGGAGGTTTTTTTGAAGCAGACTTCATACTCTCGGATTTTCCCTAAGGTAGGGCTTTACGTGTCTACATTCTACCTTTCTCATACCCGTTCCGGTGGGATTGAGTTTCGTTGTTGTTGTTGTTATACGAATATTATCTTAATATTCTTCTCAGATTATCATTTTCTTCTAAGAAAGGTAACACTCTACTACGAGAAAAATATATGATACGAAATGAAATTTACAGCACTTGTTTTTTTATCCAAAAGAATATATAAATAGAAGTAGGGAGGCATATGAGGGCCGGGACACGTGGAATAGGCCGGGCCTCCGTCTACACCACCCGACAAACATGCCGGTCCGGTCAATTCCCTGATCTCAACTATTTACGAACAGTAAACCAGAATGATATGCCCAACGTTTAATCTGTTACTCCATATATATAAACTCAAGGAGAGTTTAGCAATACAACTTGCATTGGTTCTTTATAAATAAGACTGTAAGAACTAGCTAAGCGTTAGAAATTACAACAAACGTATATATGTGATTTAAATTGGCGGACAGTGCATCCGCGGGTGTTGACTGACTCTTTTTCAACGATCAGCTTCAAGCAATGTTTAGTTGTTATCGTGAACCAGACAAAGTTAAGATTAAAATCATGACTTATTTTTCAAAACTCGTCCCTTTCCCAGTCCCACAATTGACGTTTACGCTGGAGTAGGCGACCTCCACTGGAGAATTCCAAACTCTCACAACTAGGCCACACATTTGAGGTTTTGTAATGTTTCGTATGAGACTTGGACTCACGGCAATCAAGTCAAATGAAAATAATGTGGCTATGAAAATCAATCAAAGCATATACACATCATTTGTTCGGTACTTCACTACTTGTTGTTGATGTTTGACGTGAGCGATCCATAAACTAGAGAACGCGTCTAGCCTTGATGTTTAATAGCAGATAACGACTTAACATGACAATGAGATCACTTGGGATACTAGTTATATGATCAATACCTCAAGTCAAAACCAACAAGCATATTCATCAATCCATTAACATTAGACAAATTTGGAAAGTATGAAACATCTGTCATTTGTTTCCAATGATCTTTAAGCAATTCATTGTGGCGTTTTATTGTCTATATATATTAGCAGAAGTAGTTTAAGTTTGCAAATGTTGTATGTCCCAAAACAAAAAAACAGATTTATGTTCATTTGTTTTATATAACTTCCTTTCATATTGTAGAGGTCACATCGATAGAACTCGGTCGGTTCTTATAAACAAGAATATTAAACAGAGAAACTTTATAAGCCTAACAACCTTGTTGAAAATGTAGGTATTAACATATATAAATAATGAAGTATAAAATGCTAATATTCTATTGCATAGCTGTTAAGATCGCGATCTAGCTCTTAAGATCATACGAGTTTACGATTTTATTAAGCGAAAACGAATCGATCCTCTATAGGATCTTACGTAGGATCTCGATCTTACCATAGGATCGTAAGATCGCTATCCGATTTGATCCTACTTCCCTCAAGTTAATTAAACCAAAAAACTATAAATGAATGGTTTTTGTTAAAGTGGAATAATAAAGCAAGCATTAGGAACTATAAGTGTCATATAAACGTAACATATATAAGTTTTTAAACTAAATTGAATCACCGATTAGATAAGTTATTATGCTAAACCTGTATGAGTTTCATTTTCATTATGTTATAACTTTTTAAACTCTTCTTTCTTCATAAATTTGTTATATTATCAATTTTAAATAAATCACTAGACGTATGAAACATTTAAACATTTTAGTAGGATCTTTCGATTTTGATCTGATTTTACGATTCTGATCTTGCGAAAGTAAAAACGACTTATAGTAAAATTTCAATATTAACAGCCTTGCTATATTGTAAAATCAACATCATAAGCTTAATGCTACATCGATTAAGTGGAGTTATGCATGTAGTCGGTTATCAAGTTATCGAGCAATTAACTTTAGTAAAAACAGACACATGAACGTTTGTTGATACGTACGACAGTTGCTCAACTTTATGATACTTTTTATTTAAGTTACCTAAATTTTTTATTTTTATTTATTTATTTAGTTTGGGTTACTCAACTTTATAGCTCTGTTAACTTGTTTACTCAACAGTCGAGCAATGTTCATCTTGGTTACTTTGTAAACTGGTTACATAATGATTGCGAGTTTCCTTTGTGAACCGCTTAACCAATAATATACGGCTTTCCATAATCGGTTTTAGAGATCAAGTTACCAAAACGAAAGAAAAAAAAGATCAAGTAACTCATGAGCATTAATAAATTATGTGTTTATTAACTTTAACCTGTTAGAGCTGCCGGTGTTGAGCGTTAGAGGGGAGGGAGTGATAACGCTGGGAAGGCGTTAATCCCATGTGGCATACTCGAAACGCAAGTTATGGCGTTATGGCCATTTCCATGTATCAAAAAAGATCCAGGCGTTATAACGTATGTTATGCCCTTAACGGGCGTTGTAACACAATGAAACCCAAAAAAAATTTACACACAACCCCCTTTTAATATATAACCGTTGGGTTGGGTTGGGTTTGTACAAGGAAAAAAAATCAAAGTTACCGTTTGAATGTAACGGTAATATTTTTCAAAAATAAGTTTTTTCACACCCTTATAAATACAACTACATTACTAATGTTATTCACACAAAAAAACTTAAAAAAAAAACGAAAAAACAACCAATGGCTTGCAACAAACTACCTCATACCATCGAAGAAATTCAAGAATATGTCCGGAAACAGGCCGAGATAGACGACACGGCTCGACAAGAGGCTATTGTCGAACTTATTAACAAGTTTGAGCACGCAAAGGCACTCAAACAACAACTGAGAACACAATACCATGAGTGCAATTACATTTCTGACGACAGAAAATTTGTGATTAACGATTTTTTGTATGCTGAATTTCGCAAAGATCATGCCGTTGTTGAGAAATTGAGGAGCTGTGTGAGTCAGATACATGCCCAAAAAGCAAACAAGATACGTTGGAGTCACGAGGAAAATGTGGAAGCTGCTATGGTTGAGCAACAACAACAGACTGGTGCATCAAGTTCATTTGCACCAAGAGGTGTTGATGATAGTGGCTGGAACTCTGACAAAGAGCGTGAGCTGAGCAGGATGGAAGCTGAGTTAGAAGCAGAGAGGTTGGCGAGCTTTGATCCTTACAACGACGGTTACGACTCAAACAACTCTCAGACTTGGGATCACCCGGACAACAATTGAAGCTAGGTTTATGTAATGTTTTAATTTACTTTCGTTTTTAATTTATGTGATGCTTTAATCTAGGTTTATGTAACATTTTAGTATTTCAGTTAAATAAATTTATTTCATAAAAGAAACATTACAATACGATACGAGAAACAAGTAACAAATACGATACGACACGGGAAACTAGACATACAACATAAATAGCAAACACGATACGAGAAACAAGACATTACATATCGGCCCATCTGGGGTTGTTTCTCAAAACCTCCCAGACGTGAACATACTTGAAGCTCTTCCCACCATAGCGAGCTTCAAAAGTTTGCATTGCATTCGTGCGACAAACACTGTGATCGTCAGCGGTTGTTTGCCGCAAGTGTTTGTACATACCATTGAACACAATACATTCACTGTTGATTCTGCCCCATTTACCTGTCACCATATCTTTGTTCGATGGGGTGGGCCAGAAAGATGGTTGAAAATGATAACAACCCGGTTCCAAAAACTGTGTGCATCGTGTAGGTAAGGATCTTTATGAACTGCAACCCAAGATTGAGCTAGCAAGATTTCTTCTTCTACTGACCAGCGATTAGACATTTTGAATGTTTGAAGTTTGAAAAAAACTTGTAAATTGGTATGCTATTTTTAGCCGTTTAAAACAATAGGAGCGGGATAAATATTTGAAATTCAAATTCAAATAGGAGCGGGATAATATTTAAAATTCAAATTCGAATATGAGCGGGATAAATATTTAAAATTCAAATTCGAATATGAGCGGGATATATATTTAATAATATAGTGTTTGAATGTTAATTAATGAAATTGTTGAGGGTGAAATTTGTAAATTTGTAAAAAGTGGTGTTATTTGGTGTTATGATTTCCTGGTGTTTTTTGGTGTTATGCTATTTGGTGCTGAGATGATGTGGCGCTGACGTGGCATGGTGTTAACACCCAAATGGTGTTATGACTCCCCATGCTCTTATAGGGATGGCTAGTGTGCTATAATGCAATCCTATAACGCCGACGACACGTCACCTTGCCCCATAGGGCTTTGTGTCAAATCTACCAGCTGTGTTATATGGTAGTATCTTTTTTAGAACAATAATTTTTAACCATCTCACAATATTTATATTAGAAATCTATCTCACTTGTTCTAAACAGAAATTGAACCTACAATCATTTGATTGGGGAGTTTCTCATACAACATGAGTACCATTGGTAAATAAGCCTTTTGGTTAAGAGAGGAGGCTATAAGATGTCTTATAACTTGAGAGATGGAAGAAGAGTTACATTACATATTTTGAGTTATAGAAGAAAAATGTTGATGTAACAACATTTTGTTTATAAAAGGAGCCCTGTGACTCATGAGTACTTAACGCTCAGCGAACTCGTTTGACAAATGACGAATGGCTTAGGTGTCAATATATAATCATTTTACTTTGATGCTTTTGGTATGTAAAAACAAGTATTACGAGGTAAATAGTTACTTTAAGACAAAAAAGGAATGAGGTGGTGGCTTAACATTGGATTTGCGTTAATAGATGCAGTTAACTCGAGGTTAAATTTGTCGGTAAAATATGATGCATGTGGGGGCAGGTACTTTTACTTTGTAAGTATTTTTTTACTGAACACCACAGTTAGTGCTTTGCTTGTATGGACCACCAAACATGATGAGAGCGGTCCCCTCTTCCACGCCACGTCACTCATTACCATATGATCATGATTTTGACACCCTATCATCATACTCCTTTTTTTCCCTTTTTTGAACATCCTCTTTTTAATAACCATGTTCTTTTTCCTAGTTAAATTTTGTTTACAAGACTAGCTAATAGTTACCATATGCTTATGGGATATCAAGAATAGAAACGTAGTGAAGCTCTTAGGCCGGGTGCAATAGGTGTATCACCCTTCATTTTTCATCCTCATCTTTCACACTATTACATTCTCCCACTATCACGCGTGAACCATGTCAAAAAGAAGGATAAAAGGTGATGACAGTCACCATTCAGGTACTATGCAAAGTGGGTGTTTTTATAATTATTTATTCAATTTTTGAGTGTGTGTGCATTGTTTTGCATGATATGTTTGAAAAGTGAGAGGAGTGGTGACCATTGCACATGAAATGTGAAGGAAGTGGTGATATGTTGAATGATGATGTGACGCTGAGGTGAAATGTGAGAGAGTGAAAGTGAAAGGTGACTATTGCACCTAGTCTTACTACGCAATTCACAAATGTCTCAAAGAAATGTATAGAGATACCGTAACACCTCAAAAACTGAAATTACACGAGTCTCTTTACCGCTTCGACTAAAAACTATTGTGGAAGAATACTAGCTATTAGCCTACCTCTTTAAACTTATACGAAGCTCGAATATCTTATCTTGTATCTATGAGGACAAATGTTACGGATATACTTTCGAGTTTCGACTTTTAAAAGACATTTGATGAAATCATTTGGCGATTGGATTCTTATAAATCTCATATTTAGTTAAAGTTTTGATGGAATACTGGGTGTGATAGTCAACATGCATAAATACAAATGAGTTGATATAGATAATAATTTGTCTCCAAAACGTCCAATGCAAAACGAAAATTAGCTTCAAATAAAGCACGCTAAACATGCCGCAAAATCACCCTTAGTGCTGCATACAGTCTCCTAAATCGACAAGACTATAACATAGTGATTGTACTCGTATCTTATGACATAACTAAACTATACAAACATAGTTGCGTATTAACCCGATATTAAGTAATAAGTAACTTTCGTCAAAACTTCAAAAGGTACGTACATACGTAATATGTTAGACCCATCATTATCTAAGCAACTCCCCTCCTTTTACTGAGAAGCCTTGTTAAACAGTAAAAGAATAAAGAAGAAACATTGCATTATTATTTTGTTTTCATATGAACGACCGCCAATTATCTTGGATTCGAGGGACGGTTGATGTCATTGTTTGATGTGAACGTACTTGGGTAAAAATAATGTATGTTAACACTAGATGTGACGCTTCACATATAATCAAATTTTATTTTTGCCATAGTCTCGTGTTAGCTAGAAAAGTGACATGTGAAATTGACTAAAATTGAAAGAAACGTTGTTTAGATGTAATCTTGCCATGATGGTTATGGCTTCACATGATTAACTATTTTGTTTTTGAAAAAATGTAATGCTTAAAATAGACTTAAGTAAAAGTCAAGGAAATGTGGTTTATTTATTGACCATGTTACCCATAAGGTCCAAAGACAAACTTGAAGTGGTTATACTTGATTTATGTTTGTGTTGATGAACTCAAATCGCGTAAATTATTCGGAAATAAATTACCAGAAGGAAAGAAGATTGGCCTTAAAACCGAAGTACCGAATGATGCAAGTGAGCTTCGACTCGTAGACTTAGACGTGATGGTGCAACTAATGCTGACCTAGGTATGGACCAAGCTAAAAATACCCGGCCTAGTTACTTGGGCCTGTTTGAAACCTTCAATAATTTGGGCGTGTAGGTTAGGCTCAAATTTGGTATGCCATTAATAATTGAGAGTTTGAGACTCAGTTTTCTCTATGTACAACATATTTCACAACCAACTTAGTGTAATATATAAGACAACTAACTTCACCACCAAAACATACACACACAGAAACACAAAGAAACACACTCACGACTCGGTCTTGGGGACGATCGAATCTTGCTTTTTGTTCACTTAAGATGCGTCGTGTGATGGCTCTCTCAAAAGGAAAGACGCGTGGTGAAGTTGCCACCTAGACGAAGACTCCGTCTTCGTTTATGTAGTACGACAGGTCTAATAGTAATATCCTTATTTATCAAATCTTTGTCCAATTAAAAGAAGTCTATCATAATTTACTCTTTGCCAAGTGTTGTACCAGAAAAAAGGTGTAACGCAATCTGCTTACTAAAAGGTGGCTGCATAACCTAAGTTGGGTTTCAATGTGTTGTTGGGCTACTTAAGGCCCAACTTTGCTAAAAGGTCCTTACAATGATTTTGGAAGCCCAATCTCTAAAATGATCGAAAAAAAGTCCAAAAATCCAAAAAAATATCTCTTGGGACTTGATTCATTGTTTGTTGCAAAGTATTCATATACTAATGAATAAACAAATGTTATTTAAAGCTGTAGGATATGATATTTGCGTATGTTCCAATATTTCCTAAAAATAAAAAGGCCCCACACACTAGACATGCAACTGGGGCAACTTGCACAACTTGAACTACTAAACTAGACTATATCCATGCAACTTGTTTGCCCAATACATGAACGAACACCGTGCAAATCGGTCGGTTAAAACCGGTTTTCGGGTTTTGGAAAACCGGTTTTCAAAAAACCGGTTTTTCCAAAAACCAGTTTCGGTTCGGTTCGGTTTTTTCGGAGTCGGTTTTTTTCGGTTAAAAATGTCCGGATCGGTTTTTTTCGGTTATAAATTTTCGGAATCGGTTTTTTTCGGTTTTTTACCGGTTCGTTTTTTTCGGTTATAAATGTTCGGATTCGGATTTTTTTCGGGTTATTTACCGGGTTCGGTTTTTTTTCGAAATTTTACTTCGAACGTTTTTTTTCCACGATTATAACTTGTGTTAATTATCAAACATATAATTAAACAACATACTAATTAATTATACAATCATAATTTTATTTAAACAATACAATTATACAACTAAAAAAATACAATCATAACTTTTATTTAAACAATACAATCATAAAAATATATAAATACTAATACATTTTTCGAGCTTCGGCATGGCCATCACCCGAAAACGTATTAGTGTAATCAAGCATATCGAGCTTCGGCATTGCCATCACCC
>LBNU01012808.1:0-37146 GCA_014162995.1 Artemisia annua | reverse complement strand
TTTTTTTTTTTTTTTTTTTTAAAAAAAATTTAAAAACGGTTATATTTTTTAAAAAAAAAACCGGGTAAAACCGGGTAAAACTGGGTTTTTTTTGTAACGGTATTTTTTTTTTTAATTATATATTTAAAAAAAAAATAATAAATAAATAAAAAAAAACCGGTTAAAACCGGTTTTAAAAAAAACCCGGGTAAAACCGGGTTTGAACCCGGTGAAAAACCGGTCCACGATAAAAATGAAAACCGGTGTAACCGGTTCGGTTTTAGAAAACCGGGTTCGGTTTTCAAAAAACCGGTTTTCTAAAAAACCGGTTCCGGTTTTTTCCCCGGTTAAAAAAAAAACCGGTTCTATACTTGCACCTCTACTCATATCCACATACTTTCGGTTATTTAGCAATAACTTTCACTTTCTTGAATAATTAAACATTTTTTTGTACAAAAAATAATAAAAGGGTATCATATCCTAATATAATAAGTACAGTGATATCTAAAAATATCTTCCCTTTAACTATTATCTATAACTTTTATAAAACATTAATATGAAAGGGATCAATGAGAAGAATAATTAATGGCTAGTGATATCTATATATATATATTTACTTCATACGCATAAAATTTGATTGTATGAGCCTAATGGTCCCACACTCCTCCAACTATATTTTATGTATATGAAGTAAATATATATTTGTAGATATCACTAGGCATAATTAAAATGAGAAGGATGAGAAGTAATTTTAACCACATATATTAAATTGGGAGGAAAATTTGAATGAAAATTTATCCATTTTTGTAAGTGCATCTAAAATGAATAATTGTGATTATTTCTCATTTTAATTATTCTTTTTATTTAATCCTAGCTCAACATGAATATCGCTAATCAAAACCAAACCTTTAATCCAAGCTTCAATTTTGAAATTCAGACAATAAATCATACAAGCCTTTAATTTAAAAAAACAAAACTTTTTCACTCATATTTTACACATACCTAAATATACATTCTTCTTCACTCATTACCAAAAAACCAGTAAAAATAAAAAATTAGCAAAAACTATTTGTTATCGTTGCTTTACGCGGGTTCAACTAGTATTTCTAAATTAGTTAAAAAAAAAAGTATTTTCTGAAATGATTTGTTATTGGTACACCCTCCAAATGAATTCTCGCATCCTCTATTTTTTTATTTTTTTCATAATTCTTTAATTATTATGAAATTACGAAACTAAAAATACGAAACTATGATATAATATTTGATGAGTCAAAGTATTAAAAGACAGAAAATACATACTCTTTCCGTCTCAAAATTATTCTCAGGAGACAAACATCACAAAGTTTAATAAAAGTGAGACCCCTACAATTTTCAACCAAGCAAATGGAATATTCCCCCACAAAGTTCCCTTAATTTTACTTAAAATGTAAGGTGGACAATTAATTTGAGACATCTATAAAAGGAAAGTTGAACAATAAATATGAGACGGGAGGGAGTAATATATAACACAAGAACACATTTTGTGTTGTCGACAGATTGTGTAAATTACACCTACTTTTTATAAATTGAAAATGACTAAATTATTGCTAACTTAAAGTTGAAGTTCTTGATATTCCAATCAAAGACAAACAAAAGACACTTGCATTAGCCAATCATGTATCTAAAAGCATGGGTAGTTTTGTAATTAAACACTCTATCCTTTTGTAGTAGTAGTATATTGTTGTTGTCCTCCAATGGACACTTGGATATCTTCTCTGCAAAACAAAGCATTAGCTCATCTCTTGAAACACTAGTTTATATAACCCACTTTTGTGCTTATCCATTTCATCATCTAATTCTGACCCATTTTGATTTTAGCCTTTTTAAGAACACCCATTTGATCAAGTTAGGATCTTGCTTTAATGTTGCAAAGATTCTGTGGATCATCCATGTTTGAGGATCCAGTGATCTAACAAGGTGAAAAAAGTGAATCTTGTTTTGTTTTGATTTGATTTGATTTGTTTTTTTTAGTACTTGATTAGTATGAATGTTTTATTTATTTGATTATGATTATTAGCATAATTGTGTAATTGTTATTATTTGGTTATATATATATTTAGTTTTGACTAGTGAGAAATGAAGGTTAGATATGGTGATTTATAAGTACAAAAGTACTTGTTCCATTACAAACTGTTTGGCTAAGTCATTTTTGAAGTTCAAGTTTTGTTGACTATACAAAGTCAAAGACTTACTTTAGGATATGAAGTAGTGTAACTTGTGTGATGTGTATCAATGAAGTAGATGATATGCGCGTAAAGATGTCCATTTGTGCTTACTTGTTTGCAGGGACAGAACCAGGGGGTTCCCGCGGGTCCTGGGACACCCATGGATTTTTTTTATTTAGTGTTAATTTTTGAACAAAACATCGATTTTTCCTAAATGCATCTTAATTGCACCCGGTCAATCTAAATGTGTTTCTAGTGTTATTTAGTTAGTATACATGAAATTAAATTTGTGCACCCGCTCATATTTGGTCCTAGTTCCGTCCCTGCTTGTTTGTTTAAAAGCATCGATTTTGTTTTTTTTCTTGTTGATTGTTTAATTCTAGAGGAATAGGCGAAAATCCATTCTTGGTGTTGTTTTTATTATGTGTTTGAGGTTTGGATTCTCTTTAGTGTTTGATGATATGATAAGTTCAATATGCGATTTATGTGAATGATTTGGTGTAACTCGTATATCAACGTTTCAGAATTATATGCCATAGATAGTATTCAGTAAGATTTTCCCCCCTTTTATGTTGGTCTTAGTGTGTTGCTTTAATAATGTATTGCCGTAAATCCGTAATAGGCCTTAACAAAGTACATTTGGATTTTAGTTTCAAAACCACTATGGGCTTTTAGTTTCATGGATACATATTGATTCATTTACCTATTGCAGAAAGCATGAAACTGGTAGCATACATATCTAATACATGGGAAGTCAGAGATCAGCATCTTTCGTGTTTAATGACGTAAATACAAGTGATGTCACTGTTTATCTAAGAAACAGCAAAGGAAAACCTGAACTGTTTCATTCACATTCATCAGTCCTTAAAGGCAAAAGCAAATATTTTGCAGATAAACTCTCTGATCCAAATTGTGCTGCTGTTATTGATATCTACTGCTCAGATTCCAACTATGAGCACCACGTCAATCTTTTAAGACGTCTATATCTTTCCAAGGAGTCTCTTTTGGAATCTTGGAACTCTGTTCACTCTGCTCTCGGTGTTCTTCAATTAGCAAGTGAATATAACTGTCAAGAAGTAACCGAAAGCTGCATTCAGTACTTGGAAGCTGTCCCGTGGGAGGACAAAGAAGAAGAATTAATCGTGAAAGTAGTTTCTAAACTTGGCCCAGTAGCAATGCCTATATTAGCTCGGGTTCAGCCCGTGGACTTAAGTGCCACCAAAAATGTGTTCCTTTCAGCTATCCGTTTTGCCACCTCAGTTGTTTCACCATCACCACCCTTTGGTGACGAGTTGAAAACATCAGCTCAAGAACAAGTCGAGTATATGTTGGGCGATGATGATGAAGAGATCCCTTTAGTCATAGCAGACGAAGAAGTGAAGTCAGAGTCAAAAAAGGGACTTATGAATATATTTTCTTTATTTGATACAAAGCTTGCAACTTTACTGTCCGAAACCGATGAGGTGGTAGCCGAGAAGAGTTTAATGCAGTCTCTTTCGGATCTTAACTGGATTTGTAACATTCTTTCAAAAATGGACCTAATGAAAGAATTCGTCGACCAATGGATTGACTTTTCAAATCGGTTAATTGAGGTCATGGAAGATAAACTATTGATAAGTAGCATGTGGGGTTTAAAATTAAAGATTATAGAACTAACAGGAAAGGTATTAGATGCGGTTGGATATGGTAACGTGATCATTCCAGCCACGCGTCGTGTGGAGCTACTGAAAACATGGCTTCCTTATATTAGAAAGACAAAACCTGCTCTTGATTCGAATGGGAATGAGGAAACGGGATATCCTTACAAGATGGATGAGGATTTATGCCAGAGTATCGAAGGGGCAATAGTGGCATTATTATCAGCACTTCCATCAAATGATCAAGCGGATATTTTAGCAGACTGGATGAACGGGGAACAGTTGAAGTATCCTGATTTAAGTGAAGCTTTTGAGATTTGGTGTTATAGGACAAAATCGGCTAAAAGAAGATTGGTGGAGGGGTTGGATAGAGTTGGTAACGCTACTGTGAGCTTGTGATAACAAAAGCGGTTAAAATGTTGTTGTAAGTTTACAATGTTGAAAGGTTAAAGAAAGAACCTTGATTTAATATATGAGGTATTTGCAATTTCTCATTGCTAATTAGAGCATTTTCTCGAGTTCTTGTTTCTTCACCTCGAGTCATTGCTTCACTTTTATTCTGGTGTTAACACACACACATACACACACATCTACATTGAAACAGGGTGAGATTTAATATCAGGCTATGTATCTTACTATCTTGTAATGACATTCTTTAGGTATTTAATCATTTATGATGTACTTACATTATTAAAAAATATGTATCAAGTTGAACATTCTTTAGCTTCAATATTCTATTTAGCTTAACTGTCATCAGTGTTGATTGTGTCATGTTTGGGATGTGATATGTTGTATTCAAGCCGCCATTCATTCAACTGTTTGTATGTTCTAGTATTGCTGCTAACTGAATTGTTTTAGCGCGGATATGTAAAATCCAATGATGAGTTGCAAGAAAGACAGTCGAGCGACAAAGCCTGATTTTTGTGGCATTTGACGATTTCATCTTCGTGCTGCTGGAGACCTTTAAGTGCAAGAAAGACAGTCGAGCGACAAAGCTAGCCTATTTGTCTGTACAAATTTTATGTTTATCTCAAGTAATATATATCAGCTTTTCAAAGATCTTTCTAATGATCAAGATTCATATGTGTTCTAATATTTAGTGTGTTATTTCTGAAATGATAAGATAATAGCAAGTAAAGCTTTATAACCCGAATTGAGTGTCAGAAATAAGGGTGGTGAGTATTGACATGATATGAAAATGGACGCGAAGATAAACAGGTTGACTCGTCAACTAACAACCTGCTAACCCCGATTGACTTGAGGTTAAGTTTTGGTACGTATCTAATAAACAACTATGCCGAGATTGGAGTTATACCAACCACAAACCCAAAGCCCGAATCAACTGCCACCTATGACTTGAGATTAAGTTTTGTAGCACCCGACACGTCAGTTATAACACCCTCTCATAACATTTCAATAGCACACAACCAAAAAAACACACTTAACTCTTCATTCATTTTACATTAAAAAATAATGCTACGGCGCCCTTATAGACACTGATTTTGCCCTATAACAGGTCCTATAACCCACGACACCGAGCACTCTCACCCCAAGCAACAAAATGCTCATTCATAAAACCCGCCACAACCTCAGGACACAAAGTCTCCTTACAAAACACCTCCATTTCAGGATGCACCCATGAATGCAAATAAACAAAAATCAGCTTAAACTCACGTCTCAACCTTTGTACCATATCCGTAAACCCCTCCTGCGCAAAATTTGAATGTATTTTACTGTACCTCCATTCAAACTCCATCAAGATATCAATCATTTTCAAAGGCGGATTCTTAGTTAAACTGACCCGCTTAACGAATAAGATACAGCACCAACATTTATACAGAACCATAACACAAGTGAACATCTTTTTAATTAAATCTACATGATTTGCAATTTTGCATAACCACAAATGATTAAACCTGACCGTCCAATTTTGCATAGTCATTTGTGTATTTTTTTCATTTACTAAATGTATATCTTCGAAAAGAAAGTATGTTTTGCTTAATAGTAAAATCTCATCCACAAGGACCACAAGTGACGAAAATCGGGTTGATGAATAAAGAAGTAATTAATATTTTGTGGCGAGGGAAAACATGGTATTGAGCTTTCTTTTATAATTATGTTAAACCTTGCCTTTAGATACAAAAATCAACGATGGCTAGCTTTAGCAAGATTTGAACTCTTTGATCCAAAAATGGAGACAAAGTTTAAAGACGGCTTTGGCAAGATTTGAACGCTTGACCTAAAGGTCCAATCAAAAGCCTTTAGCCATCATGCAACCCTCCCCATCGATAATGTGTGCTACTTTTAATTTATTTAAATGTATAGGAGTGAGCATTGGCAGTATATTGCATTTTTAAACATGTATAGGAGCGAGTATTGCATATTACTCCCTCCGTCCCAAAATAAGTGTCCAGTTTGACTTTTCAGAGTCAAACTAAGCAATTTCTCGAGTTCTTGTTTCTTCACCTCGAGTCATTGCTTCACTTTTATTCTGGTGTTAACACACACACATACACACACATATCTGCATTGAAACAGGGTGAGATTTAATATCAGGCTATGTATCTTGTAATGACATTCTTTAGGTATTTGATCATTTATGATGTACTTACATTATTAAATATGTATCAAGTTGAACATTCTTTTAGCTTCAATATTATGTTTAGCTTAACTGTCATCAGTGTTGATTGTGTCATGTTTGGGATGTGATATGTTGTATTCGTGCCGTCATTCATTCAACCGTATGTATGTTCTTCTATTGCTGCTAAACTGAAGTGTTGTAGTGCGGATTTGTATAATCCACTGATGAGTTTGCAAGGGCTACTTTTTGTGGTATTTGATGATTTCATCTTCGGGCTGCAGCCTGCAAGAGACCTTTAAGTGCAAGAGCGACAAAGCTAGCCTATTTGTCTGTAACAATTGAGCGACAAAGCTAGCCTATTTGTCCGTAACAAAATGCTCATTCACAAAACCCGCCACAACCTCAGGAGACAAAGTCTCCTTACAAAAACACTTCCATTTCAGGATGCTCCCATGAATGCAAATAAACAAAAATCAGCTTAAACTCACGTCTCGACCTTTGTACCACATCCGTAAACCGCTCCTGCGCAAAATTCGAATGTATGTAATTAATATTTTGTGGCGAGGGAAAACATGTTATTGAGCTATCTTTTATAATTAGGTTAAACCTTGCCTGGAGGTCGCTTGTTAGACAAACCTGTAAATTTCTTGAATATTCCACTTGGATGTCATATGATTAGCTTAACTTGATAAAAAAATGTGGAGTTTCACAACGGCTTTAGCAAGATTTGAACTCTTGACCTAAAGGTTTAATCAAAAGCCTTTAGCCACTATGCTAACCCCCCATCCATGATGTATGCAACTTTTAATTTATTTAAACATATGTATAGGAGTGAGTACATTTAAGTTTAAAGATTTAAAAGATCTAAAAGAAAGAAATAATAATTTAAGAAAGAAATAGTACTAACAAGGAGTTGGTTTGCAACTTTTCATTTACTGAATATATATCTTGAAAACATATATGTTTTGCTTGGTAGTAAAATCTCATCGATGAATAACGAAATATTTATGGGAGGGAAAAAAATGGTATTGAGGTATTTTTATAATTACATTAAACCTTGCTGTGAAGGCGCTTATTACAAAAACTCTTAAATTTCTTAAATATTATATCATATGATTTGCTTAACTTGTATCTACTAAAAAAAAATCAAAATCAACCAAAAAGAATAGAAGATATCATAATGGCTTTAGCAAGATTTGAACTCTTGACCTAAAGTATCCAATCAGACACCTTTTGCCATCATGCTAACCTCCCTATCCATTACATGTACAAATTTTAATTTATTTAATATAAAAACATCCAACCAACCATGTAACGGAATGAGTATTGCATATGACCGTAATATTTAAGTTTAAAGATTTAAAATCTAAAAGAAAGAAATAATACTGATTAAACAAAATGTGTAGACGAGTTATGTATAAGTTCAGCGCAATATGAAAATGTAAATTTGTTCGTTCTAGAAGGCACTTTGTTTACCGTAAACAAGGGAAAAAGAAAACCAATAGTCACATTTCTTACGAAACATGCTAAATCCTACGAAATACGAATAGTTAATTTCTTGCACAATGCGAGATTAATCAATCTCTATAAACGAAGATTGTGCGATATTATTTTCAAAACCCAATATTAATTATTTTTCCACACAATTTCTTTTTTAAATAAAAAAACTCATAAGTAATACTACTACTTAGGAAGAAGCAGTAGATGTTTGTTTTGACAAAGTGTTTGGTAGTATAGTTGTATAATCATAATTAAATAATGAAAACGCTAGTTGCTCGTAAATACTACTAAAAATAACATTTTGATTTAGAGCGTTAAAAAAAAAATGCTATTTGATATATTCCAAGCAAATATTTTATATTAAACGCTAGTTGCTCCAAAACACTTTGTAAATGTTTGCTTCCAAACATGCTCGTCTTGCATCTTCTTCCACATTTCCTTTTAGTTGGGATTTATCATTTCCTCTTGAACTTCCCTCGATAGCGAGGTGTGATGTGTATTGTTTATAACTTTTCTATTTATAAAAGTTTGTTTGTTAAAAAAAAAATAATAAAAAAAAAAATAAAAATAACTAAACAATTAACCACTTAATTGTGGCTTAGTGGTAAAAGAGCTTGTGACTATCATTCTAAAATGTGTGAGGTCTCAAGTTCAATTCTTGCTAGGTGCAAACAACCTTAAGTGGCCACGCCAACCTCCTGAAAAAGAAAGGCTTCACCTGGTTTGAGTTTGTGTGGCGGTGGGTTCAAACCCCGTAGATTAGTCGTTCAAAAAGTCGGAAACCATGGTTATAAAAAAAAATAATACTCCCTCCGTCCCAAAATAAATGTCAGGTTTGACTTTTTGCGGTCTTTTTTATTAAACTTTGGCCGTAAATATTTTTATTTGTGTTATATAATACTTGATGCAAAATATATGAATAGATTGAGTTTCAATTATATTGTCATTGATATAATTTTTATAAAGTATTATATAACGCAAATAAAAATATTTAAAGTTAAAGTTTAACAAATAAGACCCCAAAAAATCAAACCTGACATTTATTTTGGAACGGAGGGAGTAATAATAACTAAACAATTAGTTTTAGTTAACCTAAGGGCCCGTTTGGTTTGTAAGTGGGTTTAGAATCGGATTTGGATTTGGGAATGGTTTGAAAGAAATGTAGGAGAGAGAAAATTAATAATTATGTAATTTATATATTTGTTTAAAGATATTAATTGTTTGATTTATAAAAAATATAAGAAAAAGACAAAAAATATTAAAGTGACAAATGAATTATATGGTGGAGATTGTATGTCACATGGGAATCCCTCAAAAACCACCAATATTGTGTGGAATGAGATTTTTTTAAATAATTTCATTATTTTTTTTTATAAAGAGTCAACCAAACATTTCATTTAAGGAATCATAGTATTCCTTGGGCTCAAAACCCACGTAACAAACACACCCTAAAAGCAATAAAAAAAGTGTATTTATAAAAGAAAGAAAAATAGTAGTAGTAGTAATAATAGTATCTATCATCGTCAACGAAAGGGAGCGAGAATAAATAAAAATCGATCAGAGACAACAAACAACACACAGATACCATCGCCAATAACAACAACCATAACAACTAATTTAATAAAAAAAATATATATTCAAAAGAGTTGTATGGCAAATAATTATCTATATGTGCGAGCGGTACCACCAACAGATCTGAATCGGAACACGGAATGGTTCACATATCCAGGCGTATGGACCACTTACATTCTCATCTTGTTCTTCTCTTGGCTCGTTGTTCTTTCCGTCTTTGGTTGCTCTCCTGGTATGGCTTGGACCACCGTTAACCTCGTTCACGCTTTGGTAATTATTATTATTATTATTATTATTTTCTTATTTATTCCTGCTATTGTTATTATTGTTGTTGTTGTAATCATGATCTATAATTTCTTTTTTTTGAACGGCGGGTTAGTTGTTAGATGTTAGTTGTTAGCTCGAGTTAGTGTCGCATCCTCGGGCATAGATACCAACCGCGAGTCTCTCCTTAGGGGATAACCCCACTCCTATTCCCGATTCGCCTGATATCATTAGAGCTTGCGGTTCCCAAGTGAGAACTTCCCGGTCGGTCACCCAAATCGGTACTACTCTCACTTGGGCTCGCTTAACTACTTAAGCCTGTACCACTAGACCACAAGCCCCATGATATGATCTATAATTTCTACTTAAGGTTTTCATTTTACCTATTATTGTGTCTCCTTTGTAGAAGCATAGCAGCTTATGTAAGCTTGTTATATCGTAATAACCTTATATGAGTTTCTAAATAAACTGGAAAAATGGGGCTTATGAGTAAGCACTTGATGCGGCTATGTTTGGCGCAGAGCTTTTTGGGCGATGAGCGGTTAGCAATAAGCTTTTTGGTTTTTAGTGTTTGTTTGGCAAAAGAGCGGTGAGCTTTGCTATTTTTTAGGAAAGGTCATTTTTCCAATGCTTCTTTAAGAAGCGGTGAGCGGTGAGCAGTGAGCTGTTGCTGCAGCTCACAGCTACTTTTGCCAAACATAGCCGTAAGCTGCTTGAATATAATCACTTTAGGAAATGGTGTTTGTTCTCGTTAGCTTATATCACGGATTCATGATTATCTGAATTTGATTTTTGACAAGCGGAGAAGAGAACATTAGGAGGCTATCAAAAAGCTTTTAGGGTAAAAAGTCACTCAGTGGCGAACCAAGTACGAAAAGCTGTAACGTTCATTTTATTAAAACTAACGAATACTTGAAATCGGTATTAATCCATGTGGTTCACATACACCCTCGGTCCGCCCCTAAAGTCACTTTTATCCCAAAATATATAAAAAAATAGGGCAGGAGCAGGACCTGCCTGATTTTTGAAAATTGCTTAGTTTACCCTACAATAAGCAGATAATTAGAAGCAGTTTGGTTATCCAAACACTCCAAAGTGCTTATCTTTTTTACTTTGGGGTATAACAAGCAACTTTCAAAAAAGCAGGTCGGAACATGTTTAAATCAATGACTTTTAGATTCTCGTAGCTGGCCTAAAAACAATCAGATACAAGTATATGGAATAGAGTTATCTGATTTTTGTATCCACTTGTTAATTTTCTCACAGCATAAGCAAATCCAAACACTGTTTTCTGTTGTGCTTATTTTGATGTAGCTTATAAGGGCTTATTGTTAAGCATAAGCATAAAAAATAAGGAATCCCAAACACAATCTTTGTATGAAATAGTATCACAAGTTTTTGTGTTAGTCGGTATCATGGGCAGATAGAGTAAAGTGGATATGAATGTATGGACTTCACCAAAATGTGTATTTCTATCGTATTTGCGTACTAGTTAATACTTATTAAGGGACTGTAAAATTATGTTTGTGAAGTTTATAACTTAGTTTACTTGACTGCTCGTGTATGCTTGTGAGTTGGATTGTATTTTGGGTGCTAATATTGTGTTTTTATCAGTTGACATACCAGTTCTTCCACTGGAAAAAGGGAACACCTTTTGCTGATGACCAGGGTATCTACAACAGGTTGACATGGTGGGAGCAAATTGATAGCGGCAAGCAGCTCACTCGCAACAGGAAGTTTCTTACACTTGTCCCTGTCGTGCTGTAAGTTTCTCTTTACTTACTTGAGCTTTCGTTTGATTGGGCCTTAAAGCTTATATGCTGAGCTCTAGCCTCTAGGTATGATTATGTGTCACTTTTGGCTTGGAATTACGTGACATAAAGAGTTAGTATCATCAGATTGTTGGAAGAAGCACTATTTTATAATTATTCTTGAGTGCTGTGGAGCTGATGCAGGACCATAAAGGCTTATATAGAATAGGTACAGAAATATGGCGTTGGAAAAGAATATGATGCCTATTGTTTAGCAAGGTTAGTAAAAGTAAAGCTCATGGACCAATCAGAATTTCCTTAATGCCAGAGGTTATACTGGTAGTTATTACTACTCATTATTACAAAGATGGACATATGTAGTAGGACTAGGGGATGTAATCATTTTCTAATTTGAGTATCAAATGAAAAGGAAGTAAGATTTGAGATTAGCATCGACAAGCCTTTTACTCAAAACTAGCAGGGCTAGATGGTCTGGAAAATGAACTTCATAGAAATTATGAAGAGGTGATCTTTAGGTTTAGGAAAATTGTGATAAGTGGTTCAACTTCATACACTCCTATTACTGGCCACATCTATAGACACGTTCTGCTAATTCAAATCCCTGTTTCCTTTTCCCTATGTCGATCTTGAACGTTATTCGTAGATTTCTGTGTCTCCCAGTGACCTAATTTTGGTATAAACATTTCCTAACAAAGCTATCTTTGTTTTTAACCTCAATGGGACTTTCTTATTAAATAGGACTGTCGATGCTGTTACCATTTTATTCATCCACTCTTATTTTAGCTGTTATTTTATTACCAAGTATCCCTCCATTCTTGTACCCTACAACAAAATACATCATGTCCAACCAATTCTTGTCGATTTTCTTATCTACAGCACTAGGCTTACACTTCGAGTTCTATCTTAGTATGAATGTATGATGTAATCTAGAACCTTTAGACTGCAAGCTGTCCTGCTTGGCTACTTTGCCTTCAAAAAAATCTGTATGCCTTCAATTTTGCAATAACATATTGGCTGGTCTCTGTCAATCGATTGACATGATATCATTGAGGAAAGAATACCTTGGTGGGTCATCATGTTATGCTCTTCCATGAGCTCATCAAATATTGAAGCAACTATATATGTAGTTAGGAAATTGATGAAACCTGGATGTCTAATTAGATTCTAATGTTGCTTATCACATGCTTTCGTTTTTAACTTGGGCTATTACATTACACCACCTAAAGATCTAATGAAGGCAAACTATAATGTTTGTTATTATTACGTACCACATAACTGTGTTCAAATCTTCTCTAGTTATCAATAATAGCAATATTTTAAGTTTCTATCGACTCTCTTGTCATGGTCATTGTGGAGTTCAGAATTTACTATCAATGTGGTTCATCATGTTATTCTATGCCGTTCAAATATGAATTTTCGGACATAGGTTGATGACCACATACTGTGCACACACCCTTACAAGTCTCTATGCTGTTGGCTGTTCTTCTGGATGTTTGAAGATTACTGCGACGCCCCTCATAAAAATACTTTAGCCAATAGACTTATTATACAAAAAGTGCAAGAAAAGACTCGGAATATCTGTAGCATATAACATGGACTTTACTGTATCTTTGCTCTGTATATCTGTGTATGATTACTAAATGCTTTGGGTAATTAATATTTTTATGGTGCAAAACATACAGTTTTTGCTTCTCATAAATTATGATGCATTAGTTAGGATTTAGTATGTTTTTAAATCGAACGATCAATGTAGTGCTTGTTCTTGGAACAAGTAAATAACCAACTTAAAATGAGTTTCTGGCGAACCTGACGAGTCTAATTGGTTTTATTTTTGCTTCCTCAGTTGCCAAGGACTTTTTTGTACTCTAATTAGTCTGGATATGTTTTGGTACACGCTATTGGGTAAAAATGTTTAAAAGATTTGTGATTTGGACTCTTTCTGGTGCACACTTTTTTATTATACATGTCAATCTTGTTAGAAAAGACCCCGCTATGATTTAAGAATTCTATTCTACTAAAAGCCATCTCAAAATTTGCTATTCACTTTAAAATTTTACTTTTCCTCCTTAACCTATGCATAAATTTATTAGTTTTCTGATTTATATAAATACCATAATCTTGGATTAAATCCCATAGCAACGGGTGGCCAAACAAACCTTGTTTAGATTAATTGTTGCTAGGATATTGAAATAATAAGTTGAATTTTGTGTACTTATTAATCCAGATGGAGGGCTCAAACAAATCTGGTCTTGAAGGGTTCAAACTGTAAAACACGGATTTTGCGTACTTAGTAATCTGGATGCTGGAACCGCCTTTCAATGTGATTACTAAATTTATTCTTTTTAAAATACTTAAGAATATGCTTAGGGCAACAACAGTCTTGGTTTAAAATTGCGCGCATCGCCCATCAGAGTGATGCAATAGCTAAAACATAACATGATCTCTGATGCGAGGTTGTACCAGGATGCACCCTGATGCGATCGCATCACTTCACAATAGTGTAATGCTCACATTAAACGCAGTGGACGCAATTGGATTTTAGGCCTTGATACCTACTTGATGAAACATTTAGAGATAGATACTTACTTTTAGTGCTTTCTACTTTGTTTATCTTAAACTTTTAATATCATACTTAGTTACTTTTATTACTCGCAACTGACTTTTGACATTGTCACTACTCGCTAGGAATATGTAACTGACTTTATTTGATGCTTAAGCATTCGGTAGTATCAATATGTAAGTGACTTATTTTAATAATTAAGCTTTTGCTTCTTGAATAAACCAAATAGAAATATTTCTAATCTTTTATTACCTAGCGACACACGTCCGTGACGCGCTCACAATCGCATCGCGCATCGGTTGTTAGTACCCTGAGCGCAACGGATCGCATCACACAATTATTGTTCTCCAGAGATAATATGTTCAGTTGAGAAATGACATCAGGTTGTATAGTAGGTTCTTAGAAGATTTGAGTTTTCCAGCCTGTATGTGACTTTCTGTGTATATGATATTTTAATGTGGTCTAGAAACGGAAGAAAATTTGGATAATGTGATGTAAGCTTGTATTTTTAAAAGGATGCAAGTTTGACTTTTAAAGAGATTGCCTAAATTAGGGTACTTGCCCTGCCCATCATTCCCACTTCTGCATTTCTCCTTGAGCCATGCCCTTGGGCTATTTACTACTACAATATAAGGCCGCAACTACATATTGTTATTCTTTTTAGGGATTTAATTGACGAAAACAGAAAAAACAAGCTACTTGTAGTGAGATTGTGAGAATAGAATATTTGTGTCTCTGAAGCTGAAAGTTACTAAAATGAGGAGAAATAAGTATATTCTTTATCTGCCTAATTTCATTGACTTTACCCTGTCAATCCCATATGCTATGTTTCTGATTCTTAGTTCTCGCCTTCTTTCATGTTGACTTTAAGACCAATGACATCAGTTATCTTGCATAAACATTAATCCATTGCAATGCTGAACAGATCTGATTTCCGTTCCCTTGTCAAGATGAATTGTGTTCTTTAATACATTTAAAAGTTGTATTCTGGTTAACTGACAATGAGCTGTTTTAAATTTGCAGGTACTTGATAGCTTCTCATACAACCGACTACCAGAACCCGATGCTGTTTTTAAACACATTGGCAGTTTTCGTTCTTGTTGTTGCCAAGTTTCCTAACATGCACAAAGTCCGCATATTTGGAATCAATGCTGAAGAATGAAGCTTTCTAAGAATGGATACATGTTCAATTGTGCCCATAACTATACACGCGTCTGTAATGTTAACATCTTAAAAGGGTACCCTTCTGTCTTTGAAACCGGATAAATTGGTATATTAATTTTATTTTTTCCTGTTGGGCTATATTCTTTTTTCCTTTTCCTGCATATCCATTTGGTAATGTTTTTGTTACAACTTTATGAAAAACCCTTGTAACGGATTCATAGATATCTGAGGTGACAATCTATTTAGACTTTGCTTCCCCATTTCGTTTCGACATGTAATAGCCAGTGGTGGCCCTATGTTGTCCGTCGAGTAAACATGTCATACCCTGCAAATTTGCATTTTTAGTTTTTGTACTATAAAAAGTTAAGTTAATATTTTATATTGTGATAAGTCTCTTGAAGAAAAAGTACTATTCTCGTGTATACACAAGTCGAATCCATCACTGCTAATGTGCTAATAGGAATGACAAGCCAATGCCTCAGAGCTCACACTTGGCAAAACATTTTTAGCAAAAAACTTGCACTTCTGATTCAAACTCAAAACATTGTTGTTTGACGAGTTTCGTTGTTTTATTATACTTTCTTATGTTGCTTTCGGTCAGTTGGAATGTATTCATAATCAAATAATCCGTAAAAATGAAGTTTCTAACAGACGTGAATCATGTACGCTCTTAATGGTTATCCAAGAATTTAGCCATTGCAGCATTTTGCAGGGTCATATCCAGGGTTGTGTACTTGTGTAATTAAAGATAAAGCTAAAGTACAGGTCCATGTACAAAGCAATGGAATATCAAATCATACGTACAGAAAAACTAAGATGTATATATCCTTACCGACCGATGATTTTGCAAACAAGTAACTTAACTCGATAAGACGGACTCAACTTTTTTCTAATGCGTAATGACAACTAGGTTAAAATACAGTAGCAAGAGGCTGGTGAGAAAAGAAGGTACAAGACAATTTAGGATCTGAGATCCAAACCAATTAACCAATTAAGTTTTGACTTTCTTTACCTATTAACTCTCCAATTATGAGAAAAATGTTGATTTCTTCCAAAAGAGTGTTCTTTCTTCGGGCCCGGTTTAGCATCAAAGCAAATACGAGTCCTAGCTATAACGCCAAATTATCCATAGATAACATGTTTCAAAAACCTGTCAAAATTTCTATAGATAACATGCTTTGATGCATGGGAAATTAATAGATAAACTCCAAGTCTCCAAAACCTATCAAAATTTCTCTCGATTACATTTTTCAGTGGGAGCTTTGATTCACTCCCACTCAGAAACTGAACCAATTATAACATCTAATTTCCATTTTTGTGAATATCCTGTAAATCTGTAATCCGCATAGAAGGTACTGAAATTTTTGTTGTTAGCCTATTAATTAACGTGTTTAAACGCACAATTCACTGGTAATACCGTAGTCCGTAGGTATGGGATTTGAATTCAGTATTCTACATCAGTTAAAATATTTGTATGAGACATGTGTCTGCAAATCGTTAGGGCCTCATGGCAAATGCCAGAAGGTTCTGCCTTTGAGCACACTCTTTTGTTGGGACACATTAATCATAACATGATGATGTATGCTTTATATGATCAATGCTTTCGCTTGTGCTGCAAACTGCCACCATCATATCATGGGACCAAAATGTGTTTCATCTAGTTAATCCTAGATTCAAAACTCAGAGACTCCAACGCTGTTTTCTGTTCAAATTTTACTAGAAAATCGAGCATATGAATAATGAGAGCTCTTTACTCATCTCGATCAGAACTGTTTTGCTGATTTGAATATTTTTTGGACCAATCACCAATGTACACTGTTTTGAGCTAAGGACACTACAAAAATTTTATTTTCATTGAAAAGCATGCATCCGGATGAACTCTTGCATGTCTATCTTAGGAGCAAGAATAATGACATTAGAACTCTTGCATGTTGATCACATGCCATTTTCTCGATGCAACGTACACCGGTATGAGATAAAAATCATAAAACTGATAGGCCGCAAGCTTCATAAAACAAGAATAGATTCAATAAAGGAGTTCAAACAAATGACTTATATTTCCTTATACTCCAAAAGTGTAACATGTACTCATACTCCAATTGTAACTAACTTGTTGATGATATTTTATGCATAAACGTACACTTGTACCCTTTTGAGAATACTCTTCAGAAATAAGATAGATTTTTGAAAATTTCACCTATATGTTTCACTTTTGGATCAAATAGTACAATGAAACTTCACTGAAACTCATGTGAGTGACCCCCATGATATAAGAATTGAAACCCTAGTACAGCAAATACACATCAGATATTTAAATTAGGCCTCTCAATTTGGCAAGTGAAAGGGACTTCCATCATCATGCACCATTAATGCTCATCATGCATCTTTATCTCTGTGCCACACATACACATACATATACTATATCTTATACACATGTGTATACATAAAATAATAACAGGTGAATATGATTAGGTACATTCAGTGGGCTACAGCAAAGAGCTAGCAATGTATTATTATATTAAATTAGTGAATAAAAAACAAAGTAGAATGAGCAATTATGAGTCTCTAGATTATCAAGTGGAGTTGAAGTGTTGATACATATTCTTCTTCCTATGGCACATTCACCAAGGGGAATGTTTTAGGTCCCTCATTTGAGCATAAAGTTTTTGGTTAAAAAGTAGTGTTCCTGTCAGATCTTTATCAAAGTGGAAACAAGAAAATTGAAAACTATATATTAAAGGAAACATGGCATGGTAAAGTAATCATTATTCACTTTGGGAAAAAAAATGGAGTTAAGTTGAAAAAAATGACCAAATTTTCCTTTGCTTCTTTCTTCTTCTCCACTGATTTTTTTATTTTTAACTTATTTTTAGTGATTTTTGAGTATTTATGGATTTCTGAATAAAAACTTTTCTAAATGCTTACTAAGATTAATAAAGCTTATAAATAAGCTTTGTGAGCCTAATTTAGCAGTTAACAATAACTTCCAACAACTTTTAACCAAAATGAGATTTTAAGGAAAAAAATGCCAAAAACTTAATAAAACTGAAGACTTGAAATTAAGGCTTAAAAAAGGTTGCTATTACATTAATGAAACTGAGTACAAAAAAAAAAAAAAGAGAGAGAGAGAAGAAAAAAAAAAAAAAAAAAAAGAATGCATGATGCAATGAATTATTAGCATCTGGAGACTATTTCGATATGGAATGAAGTGGTTGCGGTGTAACTTTCAGTTGAAGCAGGTGAAGCAGTTTCAACTTCTACATATAAGTATATACATCACTATGTGATCATATCTATTTAGTTGTTACACTTTCATACACACTCAAAAAAGTGAAAAACACACACACAAAGTGAAGATGCATGCTAAAGTAACTTCAATGCCTTGAGCATTAGATTGAAAAAAGATTTGAACTTTGTGTGCAAGATAGTACAATAATATATACTACCAAATTAGTAAAGGTGTAAACATAAAGCATGCAATACACATTTGCACAAAGAAATTTCACCAAATTAATACAAATTGTACATCATACATTATTAATGTTTGTACCCCAAAGCCAATCAACCAATGATACACAACACTAGGTTTCTCATCTTCTTAGTTTCAATTCCTTCTGTCATTACAAGTACATGTATGTTGATCCCCCTAAAAATCCGGGCATCAATTGTTTTCTTGATCACCGTCTTCGATTTCTTTAGTGCACAGCTTCTGATCATGTGTACTAATAATGGCTTAAGACCCTCTTAGATCATGATTCGATTATCAATCAAGCTAGTTCACTAAACATAAGAATGTTTATAACGAAAGAAGAGAGAACCAGATATTAAGTGTATGATCCTATCTAGTTAGTTTCTCAAGAAAGCCAAACAAGTAATAGAAGAAAGAAACAAATTAAACCCCCAAAAGATTGTAGTTTCAACACTATAGATCGATATAGATATAAATATATATAATTGATTACCATGAACCTCCTCCTAACATTCCACTCCAAAAGCCATTGGTATCACCATTCTGATCTCTATTTTCCTCAACATTATGATGTCCATCGTTCGTAGTTGATGTTGCGCTTGTTTTCAGATCTTCAAAAGGAAACAAAAGCCTCCCATTTGAACCCTCATGGATGCTGCTTCCATATGTGCCTCCACCGCCATTATTTCCTCCCATTCCATCCAACGAAAAATTAAGCGAAGGAATCTTGAACTCGGGCATTGGAATCATCATCTGTGCCGACGATGAATAAACCGAATTGGGATCAGGATTTGGAATTGGCAGGAAGGAACTCATCATACCCCTTGATGTAAGTCCAGTCAAGAGTTCCATAGCTGATTGTTGAGCTGAAGTAGTACTAGTACTTGTGGTGGTATTTTTGGTGGCATCAAAATTAGGTACTTGAATAAGTTCAGAAATAGTCTTGAAATCACTGTTTGATGGAAAGCCAAGATTAAGATCTTGGCCATGTTCATGATGCATCATCCTAGGGTTTTGATGAGAAAGTAGAGATGTTGGAGCAGGAGGTACAACAAGGTCAGGAAGCTTCTTTGACATTGAAGAATGAGATGATGATATAGAAGATGATGATCTTTTGTTCTTCCTTGAACCACCACCAACAGGAACATTTCTAAGGGATCCACCTTCTGTCCAATACCTTCTACAAGTCTTGCAAAAGTATCTTGGTTGCGAAAGGCTGTAATTGTTGTAATAACAAAACTTTGTGTTTGTAGAATTGCATCTTGGACAGTTGATAGCTGCTTCTTTTTGTGGTCTTGCAACCCTTCTTTCCAAAGATGGTGAATTTGAAGATGGTTTTGAGCATGAATTCGTAGCGTTTTGTGCTATTATTTCATCGATAGGCTTAATCGGTATCTCCTATTTATTTAGATAACATCAATAAAGCAAAAGTAAGAAATAATTTTCAAAAAAGAAAAGATAAAGACATAAAGATCCAAAAACTTTAAGATTTTCAGACAAATGAATAGAACAAAGGAGACTCCTTTATACTTTTCAAACATCCATATAAACCAGTCTTCAAGATAACTAACTTACTTGATCTTTTCCTAAATACAAGTCGACCCTTTATGCACATATGTATCTACTCATAAAATCACACACTCTTTTTTTTAAAGAAAAACTATGAAATAACTAGAGATCGAAAACGAGATCACAAGATAGTTATTCGGAATATCAAAACCTTGCAGTTTTTTTTCTAGCTTCTCGCTAAGTTTTCAAATGAAATCTTTTTGTTGTTCACCCAAAAGATATTGTACTTCTTGTTATAGATGATCATAACCAATTTACAAAAGCAAAGGTCTAGATTGGTTTGATCTAGATGCATGAATGTTATGAAATGAAAATTTTAAACAAAAAACTGCAAGTTATGTATGTCAAAAAGGCTTATTTTTGGTAAGTAATAAATTAGGGAATTGAAGATGATGAAGAAGTTTAAAGATGTAGCTATGTACCTGTGGCCAGTGAGCCGTATCCATGGCTGAAAGAAGCAGCAAATAGAGAGAGATGAGGCTTTACTTTCCACTGTTTTTCAAAAAGCATATAAAGGAATTTTTGAGAGGTTTGTGTGGTGCTTTTAGTGTGTGTATTATGTATGTAGGTCTAGCTTTTCTAGAGAGATAAAACAATGCATATCATAAACTACTAACTTTTTATCTCTTTTCTTTAATAATAACATAAAATTAAGAAAAATCATTTTCAGTTTTGACATACATGTCCATCATTGTTCTATTTATGTATTGGAATTTCCTTAAGCATAATGGAAGCCAATATAACCAAAGAATTTGTACCCTAACAATATCTATGTGGTTTGAGAAGCTTTACGTACAACCACGATTCGTACCCTAAGAGAGTATCTACAACTAAATGGTTGAGAGTTCAAATTCGAACTAGGATTGTTTAGCAGTTTGCTTTTCTGTAACTGTAGACTATATAGTTTTTTAAATTGTACATATATAAGCACTGAAATAATAGAGTTCTAATTTATCTCCGAAAACCATCAAGAACCTACACAAATTCAAAAATGTAACACTGTTGGTATGTTAAGTTTTAAGTTAACTGTGCTAACTTGTTCATTTAATTAGTGAGTACATTGAATTAAATCTGTATGTTATTCTTAAAAAAAATGGGTAGATATATTCATTATACTAATTAGTTCATTATTCCATAGCTAGGAATTAATGAAAACAAATGTGAAAAGAGATTGTCATCATTTTATTGTATGTCTAAAAATCATGAAACCAAAAATAAAAATAAAAACACACATGTTCATGTACAGGGACCATGCATGGGTGATAATGTAGAATTTTGAATTAAAGGTTGGTAATATTTTGCACTTAATTTAAAAAATGATGGGGTGTTGAATTAGCTAAGTGTGTGGGGCAATATTTATATTAAATAAAAGACCACAAGTGAAAGAATGTTCTTATTTTATTGCGTAGCCAAGTGCTTGTAGTTTTCTGTTTGGAGCTAATGCCTTTTATTCAAGTTTTTTGTTTGCATAAATAGTTATATAGATTATTGTTTGAGCTAAACAATGATAAGGAAGATGTAATGAGTCGAGTCTTTCAATACATAAACAAATTAGTATTTAAAACAGGCCATGTGAAAGTAGATTTCCTCTCATGCTAGGGTTTAATTTCCTGTGAAGAACAAATAATATATATTGAGATCATGAACTTCCTCTCTAAGCGTATATCAAAAAAGTTAGAACCAAATAACATATTTGTTGTATGGAAAGTTCGATACTTGATTATAATTCTTAACTGGCGATTGGTTAATAATAAAACAAACTAGCGTGGAGGATGCAGAGGATTAATGTAACCTAAATTCCACCATACTATACTTTGTCTCTGCCATGAGAAAACCTATTGAAGCAAGCCTACTGCCACCTTAAATTAATTGACAAAACTAGATGGAACACCCTACTTTCAATCTATGTCAATATGAACTCTTCGTGTACGTCTTGACTTGCATCGGCTGCCTATGTAACTTACACCGTCGAGGGATCGAGTTTTTTTGGTAAAGGGTAATTCCCCCGGTAAATAAAAAACTCAAGGGATCGAGTTTTTTGTGTCTCGTTGAAGCATTCCAGAATATCTTTATTTGTTGATTGGGTGATAGTCGTGGATCTCTGGAGCCGTGTTACGGAGTGGTGGAGATTGGCCTCTTTCCCTACTGTCCTTGTTGTCTTAATATCATGGTTGTTCAAATCATCTTTTGGGTCCTTTGGAGGTGAGCCGTGTTTGCTTCAACTTAAAACCGGCAAGAAAAGACACACTTCTAGATAATATTTTCTTAATGGCATTTGTATTTAAGGAAACCCACAAAAAAGAATTAGGAAAATTACATAAAGGAGGATAAAGTGTTATATGGGTTGTTAAACCATTCAATCCAACGTAAAGATGAATTTTTGTCCCTAGTGGATATCCAAGTGAAGGAAAAAAAGCTAATTTCATTAAGTATGAGCTACTTCTTTGGTCCTTTTATACCGCAAATCCAATCGTTTCAATACCTCCAAAGAAGTCATAATGTGGTTTGGACAACAATATCAAACATCTTTTAGTGGGGGCGGTAAAGTCACCCGGTTCGTCAAATGAATAACTTCATTCAAATCCAAGAACTGTATGTTTTGTGTACTTATTAGGGTGTGATAATCATAAAATTGCTTAGGGGGTGGCAATGGATTTGGTTTGGGGTTCGGCCAGCATCAAACCGAGCGGCATGAGTGATGCCATAAGCTTGGCATCAACGAATCGGCAAGGGACGAGGCATGGTTTGCTGAAGAATCATGAAAGTTTAGCATTTAATTTTCGAACGTCGGGGGCATTTAATATTCGACCATTTGGCATTAACACAAAAACAAAAATTAGTTGAGGCATGAGAATCATAGTTGTCACTAAAAAAATATGGTGAGATATGGTTGAATCATGGAATGAGGTGGCATGAAATTATTGGTTAGTGATAAATCATGGGGGAGGCATCGAATCATGACTGCCACCCCCCTTATAAATTATTTAATCTTGTAAAATTCATTTTCCTCATAAAAAATTCTACCTTATTGATTGCTTTGGGTTACAAAAATTTTTTAGATAAGAGGTCAAAAGATCCGGTAAATATATTACTCCGAAAAACATTTAAGTATAAAGGATATAGGTGAATCCCATATCTCAGGCCGTTACATAGGCGAAAAAGCTTATATAACAAGATACTTCCTATTTTCTAAATAAGAATATAAACCACTACTCAAAAGATAACATTAGAATCCTACGAAAACAAAATTACTTCCTACCAAGACTTTAGAGTTTGATATCATACATGTCATAAAAAGTATCCAAATTCCCTGAAAGATCGTAGACCTGATCCGCATAGTCATCATAATCATCTTCAGGCTCGTGACCACCACCAAATAGGTTCACTGACTCATCAATAGTGTTAATAACCTCCAATTCATCACTGTCAGAATCAACAATCTCTCCCACCTTAGAGAATGGGTTAACCCTCTTAGTAGAAGAAGTAGACGGAAAAAAAAAGAACTAGACTTACTAGCCGTGACCTGCACTTCTCTTTCACAACACTCACAAGCGGTTCTTATGATATATTACCAGTCTTTTGAGACCCATCCACCTAATTAGCTTCATTTTTATTACCCAGATAATCAACTTTTTTTTTAAGATGATAACCATCATCCACAAGAGTAGCTTTCCAATCAATAATTAGTTTTATAAGCTTCCCAATTTTCTCAACAATAGGAGTAGGACAAAGAATACCACTCTTACTGCCAAAATCCAACTCAGCCCCATCCTTAGCCGCGACATCAGTAGGAATGCCACATTCATCAGTATCGATCATATTAAGGGCATAAAAGGGATTTGATGTAGCAATCTTCGTCCTACTCGTACTAGCCACTTCAGTTGCCTTCTTTGTAACATCCACCTTCTTGGGCTCAGGGTTATAAGAAATTTGTAAAATACTATAAGACAGAAATAAACACTCAATGTGTAGGTAAAAACATGTTTAAATAGTAAATAAAGTGATTTTTGTTGAAAAATCACAACCCTTGATGAATGATTACAACTTTAGGTGAAAAATAACTACTTTTCATATAGAGAATTTAATGACATTTCATTAGCAAACGTTTTTTCTGTTACTATTGAGAATAACACATGTATTGAACAGTTGCAACACCCTATTGACAAATAATCTGTCACTACAAGTTTTACCATTTATTATATCCAAAATAATCAAGTTAATTAGTTTATACAAGTATGCACTTCGCTCCTCTCAACTCGTATCATAACTTAACTTAAAATATTTATGGTCTCAGATAATCTTAATTACATAGAAATTGCTTAATAAAACTAAAATCACGAAAGGACAACTTCACAAGATTCTTTAGCAGTTTAGCAGGCTCACAATTGACGAAAATGTGATCTTAGGACTCTAAGTCTTCCAAAGGAATATAAATCATTGTCACACTTATCTAGGTTGAGTCCGGTAGGTATTCTTTGACTAATGAAACGCCAAGAGGGGATGTTTTTTTCATTGAAATGGGACCGTTAATTTATGAGGATAGTGATGTTTTAGTAATTTGAATTCTCATTTTATTTTTTTCTTGAGGAGTTTGCTTTTGCGTTTTTTGGTTAACAATAGAAATAGGACGTTGGTTCATAACTGGATTAACTGGATTAGTGATATAAATATTGTGCAGTAACAACATTTTGTAATATATTTTTTTTTTCTAGCTTCTTGCTAGTATTTTTCAATTTATATCGCCCTTGTAAAAAAAGGACTATATATTAAGAAATGTTTCAAGTAGATTTTGGGTCACCCAATCCGGTTTGAACTTTCTATCGGAAAATTCAAGAGTGCAAAAATAATTTGATCTCCTCTTCAAGGCGGTATGTTGTCAAAGCATGCATGCATGTTAATTAGTAGAATTCACCAACTCCAAATGACCCATGTTCTGTTTTGAATAAGCACATCCAAGAAAAAAAAAATACATGAGTAGTTTCATAATCCAATTCGACAAGCTTAACAAGTACGTAGATTCGTCAAGTGTTTTGATATATAAAAGTGTGAAAAAAAAAAATGATCTATCGTATAAGTTTGATATTCACACAGTATTTAGTAACGATGACTCATTAATTAATAGACACAACATCTAATTGTGGTTGTGAGCGATAAAGACAATAAAAATTCTATGTTAGCTGAATAGGACACTGTATAGCTTTTCCTTTTTAACAATAAAGAAAGTAGGTAATTCTTAAAACATCCGAAATAAAGTTGTAATTCCTTTCTGGGACAAAAGAAAGTAATAATAATAGGTCTTGTGAAGTCATACATGGAGTGATGGTTAATTTGACAAACATGGCAACAAAAATCCAATTTAATTAGTTTGTTTTATCACTTTATTAAAGCAGCATGCATTATATTGCATGTTAATATCAAATTCTATCAAAAGTAACTCAGTTTCGCATGTTAATTTCGTATGTAATTTACATACTTGATGCAACAACTTTATCTTTAATTGGATTATTTCTAAGATATAATTGTTTGATCCTAAAAACATGGTAAAATTCAAACAGCTAGTAACCCCTTTAAAATAAAACTGGTTTCATCTGTGATTAAATGATATCAGGTGTTATAAGTAGTGTGCATGCATGTATTCAGTCAAAAAAGTATACATATACTCCCAAAAAACTTTTTCCTTGAAAAACAGCCTTGCTTCATTGACAGATTTTGCCAAAAATAGAAAAAAGCAGTCATAAATTTGCTTATTTTGTCAGTACTTCTAATTAAGACCAACCCATGACTTTACAAATGCTAAATAGGATTGGGCTAATTGTTAGAGGTTTTAAATTTTATTCAAGTTTATAGAATATGCTTATTTATATTTACTTTAATTTTACACACGCACAACTAAGTTTGTTAGTTAGAATCATGATCAAATTAGAAAATTTTAATGTGTGAAATGCACTTAGACGCGTTAATTAATTTATAGTTTTTACACGTAGAAGTATTTTTTTTGTTCATTCAATACAAACGAGTGATTCACAAATTTCATTTTAGTGTAAATGCACCGAAATTTGTAATCTGATTCAAAAAACTGACAATTATACGATATTTTGCAAATAATATAAATCAAATGTTACAGTTTCAAAACTTTGAATCACGAATTTGTTTATAATCAACTGAAGAAACATTTTTACGTAAAATAAAGATGAATCAAGTCTTCGATCAAATTGTGTTTTTCATAAGCTCTCAAAAATACTGATTTTCAAAAACTAAGTTAATAATTAATAGTGCAATTTACTTAATATCAAACAATAATTCAATTGGTTTTCTGGCATAAGGATTATCAACCGATTTAAATTAGTTTCTTGGCACATTGACACCACTCCATAAAGATAAAACTCCAACATAGTATTAAAAAATATTATATATGCAGAGAAAAGCTAGTGGCACTTTGTATCTTTTATTGACTCGAGGATGACTCGATCGTTTTGAGGTTAAGGATTAAGTTAACTTAGTAATCAAGTAAATATATAAAATTAGTAGATTAAGAATAATGCAAAGCTGGATTATTATGGGGGGCACTATTGTACGAGTATTGGTATATAATATTTGGAGAACCAGATTCAAAGGGAAGGGTCCCAACTCAAACAACATCATACGCGCATGCAATCAGCTGAGCCACTTTTGCCCCTGGTCCCATTTATATATCATTTCGCACCGTCCGATTTTCACTTGAATTATGCAAGCGGCTGTGTCGCTTTTGACCGACTGATACGTAAGATTTGAACTCACCGTCAAACAGACTCAACTAGATAAAGCTCTACTCACAAGTCACTTCAGTTGCGTTTGATTTGCACTCAATGTGTTTCGAATTTGAAAGCTCTCACATATATTTGAGTGATGATACTTGTCAAATCAGTGCTACGTGTTTTATGTTATTCATGTTTTCACTCATTAGCTATCTATAAACTACAAAATATATCAACAAGTAAATCGAGAAACTAGTAAACAAATTAACCTATGAATATTTAGAAAAATCAAACTGGGATCACTCCAACCCTAATATAAGTATTAGGCAGAGCTAGGGCCCAAATGTCGGGAAGAGGCTCCATGTTACCCTCTTATTGTTGTTTTCATAAATAAATGATATGTCACGTGATTGCCTCCCACAATACACAAACTAAGCCTACAATGACCCCATTTTCTCTAGTGTTTTTCCACCTCACTACTACCACTATCATCGACCATGGTTATGGTTTTTGACTTGAAGAAAATAGTGTAAATAGACTAATGATTAAATAACATGGAGTTTAGCATTTCAGCATTGTCTTTTATTTGTTTATAAAGGGTTTCTCGGCAAAGGTATTGCTTCAAAAAACGTTTAAGTATAACGGATAAGGGTGAAATCCCACATCTCAGCCCGTTACATTGACGGTAAAGCTAACATAACGAACAAACTTACTTCTAAGAATGAAGTAACGATTATAACTAGATTACATTTGACTCAAACAACTCAAACATAACCTATATCCCAAACGTCACAAAAAGCCAACTGATCTTCGGATAAATCATGAGCATTGTACTCAACATCATCATCATACGGAACATATGAATTATCATCCTTCGTGTCCTTCAGCATTGTTGTTTACGTATTGTCTTTAGAGTGACACGTTCAAACGTTGTCGGTTATAAATTTATAATGAGTAGGTGATGCTCAAATATCAGTAGTGGTGAAAAATGAGATACATTCACATGTCATGAATTGAAAGGCGGTTAAAGTTGGGATATAGAAAGGAGATTGAATTTCGGTTGGTTGCCGACTGAGAATCAATCACAATCGTCACCCCACATTGCTTCCATATTAAGCTTACTGCACATTCTCAGTAACATGTCAATACAATAGTTTGTGCTAAATTTTCTTCAACTATCATATTTTCATCGTGTTTCTGTTTTCTAAATATATGGTTTTTAATTTATGCATATAAAGTTTTGATTATCTGGCCTAACAAAATCAAACATGTTTGATATTGTATACCTTTTCTGGACAAGAATTGTAGTTTTAAGATAAAAATGATGTTTAACAGGATTTGAGTGCTCATTCTCATTTGTTTCATTTATTTGGTGATTAAAAAAAAAGCTGGAAAATTATATAATCCCAACATCTAAGAGCACACGGTACTATAACGCCCCACTCGGCATNCAACCATCACAACCACAAACCCAATCCTCACAATCACAATTTGAACCACCTATACAACCCGAAAAGTTTAAAAGAAAAGATAAACGGATGGCAAAAAAATCCAAAGACCCCGAACCCTATTCCGAAAAAAAAATCCCGACGTGACCGGGGTATCTTTACGTTGGCAACCAAACGAGGAAACGCTAAAAGGGATACACATTTTGCTATAGGGTTTTGCACGAGTTCAATAGGAAAAATTTCCAACAACGCAACAAGGGCATGTTGAAAAGCAAGTTTCATACGTTGAACGGGAATTGCCAAAAGTTCAACGTGGATTTCAAAGTGCCAAACATTTGAGAAAAAATGGGAAAAATGATTTGGATGTTATGAAACAGGGTAGAACTATTTATCGTGACGAGCAAAATGGAATCTCGTTTAGTCAAGAGGATGCGTGAGAAATTTTGAGAACCCATGCAAAATGGGACGCGCCAGAACCGGTTGATTTAACCGGAGAAGTCGAAATCCCCCGGGAAGGCCACGCGAAGCTATTTTGTGAAGATGCAAGACAACGTCCTCCGGGCAAACAATGTCTCGGGAAAAAAGCCAAATCCGAGACCTTGACGAGCACCGGGGGAAGTAACTCGTCAACCCAATTTGGGGAGTTTATGACAAACGAGATTCGTCTCAAACGGGAAACGGCTCAATCGGTGTATGAGGTCGCTGAAGAGAAAGACCATACGATAATGCATTTGGAAGAGATGAAATTTCTCAGTATTAAACAAAGGAATTGCCGGAGGACGATGCATATTATCAAAGATAAATATAAATTGCACCGCCCCGAGTAGTTGAATTTTATTTCCGTGTTGTATTTTTATTTCGTAACTTTTTATTTTCCATATGGTGATTTTTATTTAAGTTTATTAATGAAATATTAGTTTGTTTAAATAAATGGAAAAGAAAAAAAATGTGGGTCTCAAAAGGGTGTTTTGTGTGGTGTTATAATAAGGGGTGATTTTGGTGTGTTAAAATATTAAGCTTAGGTGACGTTGAGGTGACAACACTTTTCTGGTGTTATGATGTTATAACACCTTGGGCTCTAACCATTCTAACACTTTTTTGGTGTTATGATGTCATAACACTTTTTTTTGGTGTTATGATGACTAGCTGCATGAGTCGTTAGTAAAAATAAATTACATTAATACAGTTTTACTGCTATGAATTGTACGTATTCTATCAACAAAAAATGAAAAATACAATGGATTTTGACTCTTTCCTTTCCAATAAAAAAGGTAAAATCTCTAGTACTTCCTATCAATGTTTTAATACCTGGTTCGACCCGGCCAGTCGAACTGGTTGAACAACGAATCGGAGTGTTGACCGGTCCGTTGTAAGCCGGGTTTTTCCTGCGGTTTAAACCGGATTGAAACGCCGGGTTTTGGTAGACCCGGGTCGAACCGTCGGACTGGAAACCGGACGATTCAATATATATGAAAAAAAAAGAACAAGAATGATGTAACTAAAAGTTATAAGAGGACTTGTTGGCTGTGAAACTAAACCATACACATACTAATCTTATTAAAGATCGACCGACAATGGCTCCGGTTTCTTGTACGTCGGCGAAGAGAATATGTTTCGGTGTTAGTGACTAAAAATGGTGATAGCCTGGTGTGTGTGTGTAAAAGTGTTTGGGTGATTGGCTGTTGTGACAAGAATTGAGGATATGGTATGACTACTTCTGCAGTAAGATAATGAGAAGTAAGAAGTTTAATTATGACCATATGGTATTGATGAACCAAAGTTGACGAGGGTTTGTCATCTAATCTTGGTTTGGTTGTGATTCAATGACTTGAACCTGCTAACAAAAGTATACCGTTAGTCTCACCGTGGGAGGGGTTTACTACGATCAACCTCGGGCATAAGAATGAGTATTCGTTTTAGGAGGTATGTATGAAAGTGAGAGTTGTTAGGAGTAAGTGTGTGTGAGTGAACCTGCCCTTCATGACCAATTACTTGGCATTTATAAGTGAGGTTCTTTATAACATGTGGATCACGAGTGCTGCTGCACTGTATTATCCAGTGGATGATAGCATACTTCTGTCGGAGATAGGGACGTAAGGCATCGATATCTGAGCCCTATTGTCGTCTAGGTTGACTTATGTCATCCTTGGGATCCATGCTACTACGTGCTCCCCAAGTTATGTTCCTTTAAGTTAACTCTTAGCCAACACTCTTTTCCCATGAAGGATTCCCTACTCCTTGGTATCGATATCTGAGCCCTATTGTCGTCTAGGTTGACTTATGTCATCCTTGGGATCCATGCTACTACGTGCTCCCCAAGTTGTGTTCCTTTAAGGTAACTCTTAGCCAACACTCTTTTCCCATGAAGGATTCCTTACTCCTTTGGGTGAGTCACGTGGTTGGTGACTTGGACTCCACTCCAGGCTTTCAGGTCCGGAGGATGGAGTGTTGGTTTGCTTGGGGACCGCACGTAATCCCCGGACACTGGTGGATATACGTTTTGCCTTGTTCGTCTTGCTAGGGGTTATATCCGATCCTTTGTGATGTCTCGTGATATTAAAGTTCGCGCCAACCATCTTCTGCAGACTTGTAGTTTGCTAGTCGCGACCATTTGTTATCCGCGACTGCGTATTAGTGTAGGGCAGTATCCGCCATATACGTGATAAGGTATTGTAGTTGATCAACAGTTACCGGATGTATGTTATACTCTTTGATACAATGTGTTACTTCATAATAGAAATGATTTTTTTCTATAAATATACAAGTAATTTACATGATATATTAGTATTGGTTTGATACTATAGTTTCTTACCTTATAAACTAAAGGTGCATTTTATTTTATTTTATTTATTTATTATTATTATTATTTTTTTTTTTGGTTACACTTTGAATAAAGGTACTTATCTCTTTTGGCGTAAAATCGGGTTGACCCGGCGGTCCAACCAGTTGAACCGGCCACTCGATCGGGTCAATTAAAAACCGGGGTTTTAAAACATTGCGTCCTATTAAAGGAATCATCGAAGACCAATTCCCGAAGTTAGCCACATAGAGAAATTATTTCTTGTATAAATGAACTGTTATTTCCATGTGGAATCAAATTGTTATGGAAAATCATTTCAAGAATTACGTGTAAGGTGTCGACCATAGACCCTCGTGTTTCGGTTTATCATGACATTAAGGTTTTTAGCATATTAGATTTCTTTGAAATTGACATATAGATGGTTATGTAACTCATTAAAACTAGTTATAATACCCGTGCATACACGGGGTTTTCCAGAAAAAATTAATTATATAGTATTATCGTTTAAGCACAGAAAATCTTATGTATATTTTAAAAAGTTAGAGTATCAACATGTGCGAAAGTAAAAAAAATGGTTAGCAGAAATTGTATATATAACCGTGGCATCGACCTTGTATTTGATTCTTGAGCGTGTCTCCTTATAATGTTATTGGGCAAAAGGTTCTTTGATCACATGGGTTTACACATAAATCAAATTTATTTTAAATTTTTTGTTTACTATATGAATATCTAAGAATTTACCCGTGAAAATTATGATATAAGTACAACTAATAAGTATGCATGAGTTTTTCATTATGTATTAATAACAATTAATATTTTGTAAAAGTTTTATTCGATGAAAGATTTAACTTTGTTTAGATGACATAGATGTTAATGTTGAGGTTGATATTGTTGGTTAACTTTAACTATTGATATCATGTTGTACAAAATGTGCGAGTTTAGTAGCACATAATGAGCGTTGATGGAGTTAAAATATACTCCGTAAAGTTTTTTAAAAATATTTTTCCGGATATCTGTATATAAATTTTAAATAATAATTACATGAGTCGTTATAAGTACAATCGCGTATATTTATTTTCATATCACAGTAACTCGTATTTACCATTTGATATTTATATTACCGTTAATAACAATTTAACTGTATTTAATATTCAAACCCGTGTACGTATAGATTAAACTTTTAAATAGGATAACATGAGCTTTTATTTATATTTAACGTATATAGTAAAAAGATATTTTAATAGATGAAAGTTTAAAACAAATATTTATTTTAAAAGTATTTAACGTATATTAAAACTAATTCGTACATTTATAAAATTTTGAAAGTTTAATGGATGGAAGTCTCAAACCAATACTAATACTCATGCAATTGTAAACAAAGTTCATATTATAAAGTGTAGGGGGTATAAAGTGTAAGGAGTTATTTGTTTATTATCTAAACATGAAGATTTATAATGTTACACTTAACTCCATATAATATATTTAAAATTTAACCACTAATGTTTTATTAATTACCTTATCTTTTTTTAAGTTTTTATTTTCATAAATTTGACACCTATATTTTTATGTGTTTTTTTCCTTAATCAAATTCTTTACCAAATTTATTAAAGTTTGACCAAAATCAATTCAATTTTGACTTTTTATAGGCCAATCATATTGCTAGATTTCGCCTATGTGTCAAAATCGAGCATTCCTATTGGTCCAATTTTTTTTTTCACTAAGATTGTTTGGTCAAAAAAACTCCGAAATGATGTAATTCTTTTATTATATAAAAATAAATAAAAGATGGAATTGATTCGGGTATCCTATCTTTTTAAAACTTTCACCCTATTTGATCCAAATATATTCTAGCTATCCAAATATATTGATTCGGGTATTTAACTTACGTTTTATGATCTGTTTTGCTGCAAATTACGTGTGTGATTCAACCAGGCCCAAAATGAGGCCCAGATAAAACATATCGAAATAATGGGCTGGAAATAGTGTCACGGAATGGGCCCTATCCAACTAGTACCGGCCAGCCTATATCGCAATTTTACTTCCTAATATTTATTTTGGGTCAATGTACATAGAGTTTTATACTTTTATGAATGAACCTAAAAGGCTAAAATGATATTTATCATATGGGGTAATTTCATATCTCTTTTTTTCGTATTTAGAAATTTCATATATATATTCAAACATGCTTTAAAAACATTATACATTATATATTCAACAATTGTACTTTAGGTACATATAAAATTAATCATGAAAGTAAGGGATATGAAATTAATCATTATCATAATATTATTATAACTTTCGTATTAAACTTCACATATGTATATTTATGATGCGTACATCACTTATTGTGGTGTGCATATCACCTCTTTAATACTATATGTAAAATGTCAACCTTTTTTAGTTACTTTGCTTTCTATTTGTTATGTAAGATTTCAGAATTTTCAGATAACTATTTTTCTTGTGCGTTAATCAAATGCGCATGCTGTTTGCTCCATCTTCCTCACACTTTAAAAAGTTACTCTTTTGGCATGATCCTTGCCATGGGCTGAGCTAGGATACGATATAATTAGAACAAATATATCAAAGCATGAAAATCTGGAAAAATAAAAGAAGAGTCAAATGTCTAATAAATTAAAGAAACACGAGTTTTATACTAATACAAAGCCTTAATCAATCTCGGTAAGAATTTCAATGACCGTTAATAACTTAGCGGTTAGCATTTGGCCCTAATCTTTTATCTCATGAACTAACCTGTAAATAACAAAAAAAAATATGCAAGATATTATAACACAAACTTTAATTATTGATAAATAAAAAATTAAAAAAAAAAAAACAAGTAACGGTGCGTTTTTACATTTGGATACGTCTTTGTGTTTTGGAGTAAAATCATCAATTATGTTAGAAGTGCAAAGGATACGAGCAATTTCTCTTTCAACACTAAGAATCGTGCTACTTTTAAGAAATTCATCACTCATTGTACTACAAAGTCTTGTTTTCACAAGTTTCATTTTTGAAAAGGCTCTTTCAAATGTTGCAGTTGAAACAAGAAGAGTTACTATAAGACAATTCAATCTGTCAATAAGAAGATAAGTTTCCGACTTCTTAGTTTCTAGCAATCCTTTATGCAACTTTGACAATGAAGTAGCATTCTTCAATTTTGGATCATTATCCAGCTCATAATGTTGCAACTCAAGTTTATCTTGTTCGGTAAAATCTGAAGGATAATACTTCATCACCAATTTACATATGTCATAACTGTTGTAAGATTTCCTTGGATCCAACGTTGCACTAACATGAAAAAGCTCTGAAACAGACTCATTAAATCTATTGTTTAGCTCTTGCAACTAACTATCAATAGCAACTATAAACACATCAACCCTATAATGAGTCGAATTCATATCGGGAACATGAATGTTATATCTCACAAAAACTAACAGCTTTTATCTAGAAGTCATTCCCACCAATCATGCCTAAGTTCTTGAATTAATGGCGTCATAGTGGAAACCGAAGTTAATTCATTAACAATATCTTGAGACTTGTTTTGCAAAGCCTGTCTGTAACCTTCATTATTTCCTTCATAAGATGCAAAACGAGTTCAAAATAAAATGACAAAAGGTGTATAAGAGCATATTTAGCGTCATCTTTTTTGATAACATGTTGATCATCTAAGATAGTTGTCATTTAATACCACACGCATTGGACCAAACAATCTCAACAAACTACACATTGATTTGAAGTGTAAACTCCATCTAGCATCTCCAGCCCTTTATAGTTAATATCATCATTAATAATCCTGAAAGGTAAATAAGTAATTCAGTATACAAGAAGTGATTAATACTTTAATACCCCGTAGTTGTCAAGTGAACGAAGACACGATCATTAATGTCTAACAAAAACTAAATTCAATATTTTAAGGAATTGAAGACACAAAAATTCAAAGAAGTGAATAACTAATTGTGATAATTAATGAAAGAACAAATCAATAAAAGCATTCAATACCTTATGAGATGCGCAATTCTTTTGATCGGTTTATTCACTTGATACACTTGTCTTCCTCTTAAATCTTGAATTCAGCAATTGCAATTTTTTTTTTATCCAAACAACACAATATTGAATCGGTAATATTGGTAGGCGCCGACTATTCATATTCTTAAAATATTAGGCTTATAGGGTATATTGTAGTGAACTTATTGGGCTAGTTGGGGAGGTCTTGGACCCACTAGTCCCCTATCTCATCCGCCCCTGATCCTTACCGTCCTTTGAAAAATATATATATTACGAAATGGCATCTTTATAGAAAATTAAAGATGAATATAGATATTATATATATATATATATATATATATATATATATATATATATATATATATATATATATATATATATATATATATATATTAAGTTTAGATCTTACAAGGATATAAAAGTATATATATATATATATATATATATTAAGTTTAGATCTTACAAGGATATAAAAGTAAACGGAAGGTTGAAGGTTCGAGACATCCCGATTGCGGGATTGTTAGTGAACGCTCACACAAGTAAATTAACGAACTTGATATCACTATGTAGTTTGGGGCGTTTGTTGAAGCTTAGTTTGGTTCCGGCTTATTTTGAAACATAATCCGGCCACCAAATAAGCTGATAAGTGCAAATTTAAGCTTAAACAAACATCCATTTATCTATTTAATTAAGAGCTCTTTTAATTAATAAGAGAGCATTGAGGGTATTTATTAAACACAAATTTGTTTAACACTCTAAGGTGGTGTTTGTTTTTTAAGAGGTTCTGAATCTGAATCTGAACCGCACATCTGAATCTGAGGCGTAAATGTCTGAATCTGACCACATCTGAATGGGAAAAAAAACTCATGTTTGAACCGCACATTTGCTTGCTTGCACAAATTTTCTTTTATTTNAAAAAAAAAACAAACGGTCTGAATGATCAAAATGTCTGACCGCGTCTGAACGATTCAGATTAAGAGGCTGTTAAGAGCCTCTTAATGAAAAACAAACACCACCTTAGTTTCCCTTTTTAATTCATTTACATCAGTGCCTTGATGTTACCACTTGGTTACTCCTTATAATATAATCTTATCTTCTAAAAAAATTTGTTACTCGTACCAAATATCGGTCTGACATGGTATTCTTAGAAAGCGGTCCACAATTTTGGGCATAAAATTTAGATAGAAATAGAAATAAATAGGAGGTTGAAGATTTGAGACATCCAGATACCGAGATTGTTAGCTAGCCGACACTCAAGACTCACAGTTTGAAACCAAAACCATGCAAACAAATGAACAATACCCTACACTCTGATTGGATCATGCATGCGTTTTTAAACCACATATTTGATTTATTCTTCAAACCTCGACAAAATAGATTCTTTGAGAATAGACTATACGAAATTACTACTGTTGTGTAAAATGCTTAAATTTTCAAGAAACAAAACTACAACTTAAAGTCTTTAAGTAATATTGCACACAAATATTACTAGATGGTATGGTATTGTGTAGGTAGTCTTGTCGTGGCTAACAAGATTTAGCCACGACCCGATTCTTGTACTGAACGAACATGCTAACGAAAGAGATATGTACCGGTACATCATTTTCAATCACTCTTTGTTATGGAAGTATTGTTGTTAATTCAAAGGAGCAACATTAACATATATAGGTTGAAGGGTACTTTGTAATTAGATTAGATGTTAGACTAGAACTAGGAAGTGTTTAGCTTGCTTTGCGAGGCAAGGAAGGCCTTAGAGCATAGGTTATGGTAACTTGGGGTTAAACTTTAACCCACTGTCACGTCAGCGCCACATCAGCTCCTAAACTTTAACCAAACTTTAACCAAAAACCCCCGTTATCATAACCAAACTTTAACCAAATAACAATTT